>CM068957.1:152042533-152053730 GCA_035128595.1 Eptatretus atami | reverse complement strand
CAGCCCGATATTTCATGGATGTCGCCAGGGAGAAGGACCTTGTGATCATTAAGACTGGGAAACGGAAGGACAATGTTCAAAAGAGTTTCCTAATGACAATACGAGAGGCATATAGCGTTTTTTTTGTGAGAAATATACAAACATCAAATCGGCTACTCCAAATTTGCGGCACTTCGCCCAGCCAATGTATGCCTCAATTCAAAGTTTCCGCACAATGTCTGCCTCTGCAGACATCACGAAAACATGCACCTCTTATTGGAGGCCTTATCATCTCATGTACCTGGACTTTCGACCAACTTTCGTGAATTCCTTGGAAGCATTGTATGTGATCAGGATTCGGACAACTGCATGACAGGAAAATGTCAGGAATGCCATACCAAGTTTGCCACAGTGTATTCTGTCAACGACGAAACAGCTAACCTGCCGCTGAAATGGTTTCAGTGGGAGACAATTGAGCAGCGGGCCACAAAAGTAGCTAACGATGGGACTGTGCAGGATGCCCTGCATGAGATATGCAAACAACTTCCATACTTCAGATTGCACTCATTCATCAAGAGGAAGCAGAGCTACTTCTTTGAAGATAGAAGGAAGGCAGTTGATGGTGGTCGCGTTGTCGTCCAGGTCGATTTTGCGGAGAACTGATGCTGCGATAGAACAGAATGAAATACAGAGTGCTCATTGGAGCAACGTCCAAGTCCCTCTATTCACAGTGTGCGCCTGGATTGATGTTAATGTTTCCGAGTCTTTCGTTATTGTTAGCGATGACCTCCAGCATGGCAAATATGCGTTCATACCTTCCTGTCCAATATCATCACCACACTGATATCATGCCACCCAGGATTAGGGCGATTGACTTTTTTCAGATGGGGCAGCCAGTCAATTTAAACAGAAATTCTTGTTTCCAATCTAACATTCGTTCAAGAAATGTTCAACATTCAATTATCCTGGAATTTCTTTGCCACATCTCATGGTAAGGGCACTGTTGATGGGATAGGAGGTGAGGTAAAGAGGAGAGTTTGGCTGGCAATTCTGGCTGGGGATCCTGTATCTGATGCAGAATCCTTCTTCCGCGTAGCAGCGGCACAGTGCAAAAAGATTGAAGTTTTATTCATGGCAGCAGGAGACATTCAGAAGTACCAGTCGCAATTGGACGAGCGCTGGCAGTTAGTGACGTCGCTTCCGAAAACACATCAAACACACTGTGTGAAACCTGTGAGGAAATATGTTGTGAGTGCTTCTATGTACTCAACAGCAGAACAATTTGAATTGGTGAGTCTTCACCCAAGTGCCATGCATCATCCTTGGAATGTCAAAACACTGCTAGTCCAGCACCTGCTGAGCGCCCCAGGTTAGACAGTCAACCCCAAGTGCACCCTGGTGAGTTTGTGACTGTGCAGTGTCACAAAAAATCTAAGAAGTTGTTTGTTGGCCAGGTGAATCAGATAGTAGATGATGGTTGTTTCGAAGTATCATTTTTGCGAAAAGCGGGCCATCTGACTTGGCATATATACATTCCCGAGGTGGAAGATAAATCCTGGATTGATTCCAACCAAGTCGTCAGATTCCTTCTTCAGCCATCCCTCGACCATCGCAATCATTATGTCTTTGCTGAATGTCCTTTGGGAAATGGAACCATTTGCAGGACAGTCATGTGAAGTTTTGTGATGTGGCCAACTGATTAATTCCAAACTTTGTTTTGTTTCTGGTCATCCACTCGTAAATTGTTCTCAATTTCTTTAGTCTATTTCTTGACTTTTGTATATGTTTTTTGTATATTTCTCAGTTCAGATTTTTAATTATTATTATTTTCTAATGTGTTAGATGTTGAAACGTTCAAGTACAACGCCAGCACAAGTCAGCTGGGTTCAGACTGAAAGTCTGGCGTAATCTAGAAATGATTTGTTGCTTTGGGAGAAATCTCAAAAATCGACTCGTCACTCCGCAACGGGATTTTTCGTCACTCCATGATGGGACTATTGTAATTATTTCAGGGTAATTAGGTCATGTCTGGAATTTTGAAACCCCTGTACTGAAGGTACAACTATTAGTGTATCTTCCTAGTATTTCATTACAATTTTATAACTATTGTGAGAGCAGAGTTTTCAATAAATGTTGTTATTGTTTAATAAATAACAAAAGACAGTGTCACTCCGTAACACTGTTTTTGAATGTTAATTACTTGACAATGGTCCAACTTACAGGAACTACATTAATATCTATGTAAAGTGCAACTCTTCCTTTGCAATATGATATATAGAGTAGGTACTAGTGGCTTTATCGCTGTGCTAGAGCAATCAAAGTTCACAAAAATGACTCAAAGTGTCACTCCATAACGTCGTGGAATTGCCCAGTTAGCAGGGTGGGAATGAACCCAAAATTAAAGTTAACTAGCATAACCCACGCTCTGCGCGACATGTTGGGTGGGTGTGTTTGAGAAAGGAACTGATGCAGAGTATCAGTAGTAATTTTACTTTAATGGAGTAAGTGGAATAGGATTTCACTGTTTCAGAACCATTTTATTTACCTTTTTTGTACCATGCACCTCATATGGTCTTTGAGATAATGTAAGCGAATATCACGTTACTCGAGCGCAGAACAAAGTCGAAGATAGCGCGACACGAAACCACAAACTCGGAAATAATATATCAGATTGGTGTCTGGGAGCACAGTAGAGTGTAAAGATGGGTAAGCGAGAGGCTCAAGATCAGCAGCGGCTGCAGGGAGGAGAAGAAGGGCCCACAAACAGAATTACACAGCTGCAATTACATACGTGGGGCTGGGAATTTTACATTTAAATTAAACATCGAGCAGTCATGGAGGGAGTTCATCCCTGGGCAGCATAATTCGGACCAGGGGAGGTTGATGTGATCGGCCACGTGGGAAATTGCCCCCCTGGGAGATTGGGTTGATCAAAGCAGCTGGGAGCTAGCTGCACTGGCAGGATTTGGACGTGGGCCCGACCACAGGTAGAGACTAGAAGGGCACTCGGTAGAGTGCATAACTCCACCACACAATGCCTGATTCACAACACCATATCTGGCCCATTACATGTTTGTAATACCATGCTATACACCACTATATCTTTTTTGGCCCTATCTCTCAATGGTGAAGAATCACTTTAAAAATTAAATAATTCTCATATCCAGATCCGGATCCAGATCTTCACCAAAATAGAATCAATTATTTCTTTTCACACATCCAACCTGTCCACCAAGTTTCATCTGAATCCATCCACAATTTTTTGAGATATCATGTTATATATTGTTTTTAGCCCTCTCTCTCAATGGTAAAAAAAAAATCACTTTAAAAATTCGAGTCGTCGGATCAGGTTCCAGATCTTCACCAAAATCTAATCAGTTTGTCATTGTCAGACACCAAACCTGTCCACAAAATTTCATCCGTACCCGTCCACAATTTTTGAGATATCCTGCACACAAACAAACAAACAGAAAGCGGTAAAAACATAACCTCCTTCTCCTTCGTTGGCGGAGGTAAATATAATGCGGTGTAAGGAGAGGTGCAAATGGTGAATGTGTGTGGTGCTTAGAGGAAAGTGTGAAGTACAAGTCAGTAAGCCAGCCCTGAAAAGGACGAGGTGCATTCCATTTATGCTCTGTCCATTCAAAAGGAATGAATTAGACAAAGGAATGAAACTAAGAGCAAGATGGCATAAATCAGTGTCTCATGGCAAGCGCATTCAAGAAATCTCTGCTGCTCAGTCCATTTGCCAGCCCTCTGCTGCACCGTGTTCACCAGCTCATTCGTCCTCACAGGATTCAGTCCATTCTCATGGATTTCCCAGATGCACCAGCAACTATAATCTGCTTAAATCTCCCAACTTATCTAGCCCAAGGACAGGCATGGCTTGGGGACTGGGCAGCTTCCTAGCTGTGCTTACAAACGCTGCTTTAGTGTCTCGGAGATCTGTCACGCGATGTTGGAATCCGCCAGAGCTCTGTCTCCCCATTGGCCTGCCCTGTATCCAGCCGATGTTCATTGGCTGTGCCCAGGATTTGCTGTGCTGCCCGTATCCACAACATGGCATCAGTCGAGAGATTCTTGTTGACATTTCCATTCAATAAGTTTCATCAGCCTAGTAAAGCGCGGTCCTTTCTGGCAAATGTTGAGCCACTTTCCCTGGAGATTGCTGGCTTTGTGGTGTTTGATTGTGTTGTTTGGCTTGACTTGTGTGTTGCAAAGCATCTTGTAAGGTGTAGGCATGTTGTAAAGTGTGTTTGAATATGCTGTGGAGGTAGGAGAGAGAAGAAGGAGAGAGAAGAGAGAGAAGGAGGAGAGAGGAGAAGGAGAGAGGAGAGAGAAGAAGGAGAGAAGAAGGAGAGAAGAAGGAGAGAGGAGAGGAGAAGGAGAGGGAAGAAGGAGAGAGAAGAGGAGAGAGATATATCGAGAAGAAGCGGGTCACAATGGGATTCCAATCCTACACAAACACAACACACTTTCCCTTCCACTGATATAAGGGGAGAGATAATTCAGCGACAATACACTATCCATAGTATAATATCCAACAATACACACGACAATACACTATCCATGGATATAACTACACTGGGGCTCCATTATGTGTTGGGATGTGCCTTCCAGGGTCTCTGAAAACTGTCAATGTATGTATATATGTTGTAGCATAAACGGGTCAATTGATATCAACCACGCTGCGGTGGGAGGTGTTAATCCCACAATGAGCCAAAATGATCTTGTACGTGTTCAAACCAAATGGAGGCGGCTCACATGAGTGGGAAACGAAGAAGCACACAAGGTCCTTAATCTGATTTTACAAGGTTTATATCCCTCCACAAAAACCTGGGAAGAATGAACATGACGGCAGGTAATGACGGAGAGTTGAGGGGGAAAAAGTGGAAATACGTCATCGCAATATATAAATAATTATATGCAATTGAGGAAGAAAGAAAATCGACTGCGCCACACACCAGACGCGAGCAGGGACAGGGATGGAAATGAAAAATCAGGTGAGGCCTCATATCTGCTGGAAACAAGAATGACAAACAGCCGAGCAGGCCTGAGGCAGACGACGAGGCAGATCGACGAACAGAACATGAGCAGGAGAGACAAACAGGTGAGCAGGCGACGAACAGGCACAACGAACTAGGGACACCAAACAGATGAGGCAGGATGACAAAATAATACCGGGCAGGCAGGAACAGGGGAGCCAACCACAAAGCACTTCTCAGGCAAACAAACTCCGCACACTTTGTGCCAAACAAGCTCTGCCACCATCTCACTGTGAGCGGTATCCCCAGTCCTCTCGAGAGAGACCGTGTCGAACCCTGGCCGCGAGACAATCCGTAAAACTCTCCCCTCGCTCTCTGGACAATACACCTCTCCAGCTCCTCCCTTATCTTTCACAAAGCCACACCCAATGTCATACCCAGGTGTCACAGGATGATTCACGTACAATTCCTTCACCTTAAACCCTGACTATTTATTAACAACACATCACCCTTCGTATGATGTACATTTAAACAAGACAAGTTTTAAGCTAACATTTCCCTACTTAAAACATCAAAATTGGTGAAATGACCCAAAAGATGGAGCAGTCTAAGCTATACATTTCTAACTGCACTAAAATAATATCTACCACCCTGCAAACACAAGACAGCGCCCCCCCCCCCAACCTCCCTCTCTGGAACCACAACTTCTGCAAGGTTCACTGCAAGAGCAACAGCTCCAACCTTAATGCTTACAGACCCACACCTAATTAACCTCAACAAAATTAATCAGGATGGGCTGTGGGTATTGTGCAGTATCTAACTTACCGATTCTCCTTGCCACACTACCCCCTATGTTACAAACAACAATTCAGAAATGTATAATTTTACATACAAGTTCTTCAAAATTTATATCCCTGCCATTCCAGTGTCTTCTTCAAGTGCAACAAGGGTGGGATAGAAGCTGGCAAAAAACACAACAAACAAGCCTATTCCATCCATCCATTGGGCCCATACTCTGTGCAGAGTGTTGGTGCTGCCGAAGCAGTCTCCTTGGCTATTGGCACAATCCTGGACGGGTCGCCACTCTGATACAGGATACCAGCATGCTGGCACTCATTTTGCCGTCCTCGGAAGGATGCAGGCAGAGTCAACCCTACCTGATATTAATTCAACAGCTGGAGAGGATTTGAACTCAGGATCCGAGGATCCCAAGCACACACACCCTAAAGGCCTACCTTACCCACAATTGAACTTCACCAATTATCCTGGAATGACCTACGTGTCCTGATTCTTGAAAAAGAATACTCCAGAAAGTTTAACCGACACTTGCAGACTTTCAAATCACTTTTTGTTTCATTTAAAATACTACAAATGCTGCGGTAAAAAAAACTGTGCCTTTTCCAGATACATGTTCACGTCCCACTGACTGGGGAAGAAGCTCTCACCGCTTGCAATGGAGATGACACGACACATGGGCAGAGCAAAAATATGCATGAGGCAAATATGAATATGCATGAATCAAGGCATGCTTGGAAACGATTTCCATTTTACATTCAAACTTGGTTACATCGCACTGCTCACCTGGTTTTCATAGAAACCATCAACAGCAATTGATTAGCAAGAGAATTACATGAACACGAGAAACAGGTAGCCACCTTGGCTCGAAACATTGTCAAATTGCTATTGACATTATCAAAAATGTTGTACATTTGTCAAGAATGAAATAAACTGGCAACATATACATCATATACAGTCACTCAATCCATGGACCAGACTATGGCTAATGGATAGGGACATCATGGAAAATACCATGAGAATATGAAATTCACAATCAATAGAACACAATGAAGGAATTCACTCTTCTCCCACTGGTATAAGCAGCACGACCTCAGTTACGGTCGCAGGTACACATGGGGTTTGCCGTCCTTCATGTGTGGATTCGCACCATTTCAAACCGACCATCTGCAATGGCAATATCTCAATCACATGTCCAGAGGGCCAAGTCTTTCCTGTGAGCATCCGCCTTCAGCAGAATGATGTCACTGACACAAAGGTTGCATTTCTTTGCACTGACACAAATTTCTTTGCGACACTCTTGCATTCAGTGCAAAAGTGCACTGACACAAGAAGTTGTTGAGGAGGAAGATGAGCCATTTGCTGCTGTACACATTTCCCTCGGAGTTTGCGACACGTGACACACTTGTTCAGTGTACCATCAATGAGACGCTTGCCACCAACAATACAATATCCCACTGGAGCAAATAGCACCACTTATGAAGTGTCTCTACATTGATGACTTACTTGATCATAATAATGATGAACAACGAATCGTAACGTGATGCTGTTTTGGTAGTTGACTGGACCCCGCTCATTGTCATTTAGATCTGCTCGGTCGAGTCTACCAATGACTCTCAGAATTCCTTATCATCGAAGGCAGGATTCAATTTGTGCATGGTGCTGGACGTGTCCACTTGCCAGCCATAAGTGAGGTTGTGAATTTCTGAGGCACAGGACTCACGATGGACGTTGCCATTTATGATTGTTGCAGCCTCCTCCATGAGATGAACTGGAAATTATCGGTGGCATGTCAACCGCTTTGTTCAAGCTAAATAGGCACCCAGACAATCACAGGTGTATGAAGTGACCAACAAAGTAACACCTTTGATCGCAGACTTCCACCTTGAGAAACGTATGAAAAGTTATTTCCCAATGAACGTTCAATGCTTGGTAAGTTACATGGTGATGGAACAAAACTCCAGATCATTAACCAACTCTACAGCAGGCAAAGTGGATTTAAGGGTAGTTCAGAATCCCAGAGAAATCTGGCCCGGACAGCCATAATGACTGCAATCAGGTTCATAGGCTTTTACGGAGCGAGTGGCCAGGTCTGCCGAGTTAATGTCAGTTGCGATGTAGTTCCACTGAGGTGATGTACTCTATGGGTCCTTTGCTCTACATCGGCCATGATGACAATGGCTTTCCTGTCTAAAGCGTACCAATACCCGAGGATTAAATAAGTACAGGAACCAGTACCTTATTTATCAGGACACCACAATGGGTAGCAATGCGTCAAACACTGGTCACACGAATAATGTCAGGTTTCATTGTTGGAACACAGCAAAATTAGGAAAGACACATCATTGTCATTTTCCTCTGTTCTGTCAAATGCATGTCCTTTGGAAAGAGCTTCGCCTTGAAGTCCATGTACTGCTGTTTAAGGCTGGTTTCTTCTCCAGAAGCTTGCAAAGGGACTTTAAAACAGTTGATTGCAGAGAGTTGATTGTCTGGAAGTTTTACATCGTCTATGAAGGGTAACGGAGCCACCCCATTACCATTGGCATTCCTGATAAATCCGTCTCCATGATCGAAGAAAAACAGTCGTCCTTTTATGGAGCGACCCGACTTGTCATCATTCCTTGATCGTTGATAGACGTCAATGCCAACCCCATCGTCATCAGATCTGTGGTCGCAGGATCTCCTCGAAGAGGCTGACCTGAAGGTACATGACAATGTGGCAGGATGACATCCATGATGTTGCCATGATGAGGGCATGGCAAGCAATGATGATCTTCCATGTCGAGAATGTGAGTACGAAGGCCTCCACTCGCTCAGGCTGTGGACACCGCCCAGACATACGAGTACATAGCCAATTATTACCAAATGCCAAGGTCCGTATGCTATGCCACAGAGCATTAGGTGGGGCATTCCACGATTCTCTGACCTTAAGTGGCTGAGGAGCAATCTTGTCCAATTACAGCAAGCAGGAACGCGCTCCAGGGTCAGGTTTGAAACATTTCAGCGACAGGACGTACAATGCGAGAGGAGCCTTGCGACTCCGGTGTTGGCATCTCAAAATAATTACACGGAATAGCATAACACTCCTGTTAACTCTGGAGCAGCAGGTGGATGATTCCATCAAAAGATTTGACGACTACATTCCTGACCTCTACCACTGGCTGCCAATAGATCAGAGCTGGTTTGAGTTCAGTAGGGACTAGATTGCTTCGGTACATTGAGTAGCAATATAGTTTGCTGCGACCCAGAGACCGATTTGACTGGTCATCCAACACAGCATAAATTTTCACAAAGTTTTCAGGATTAACAGCGATGAATACCTTCACCAGACATATTTTGAAAACAAACCTTCCTCTGGATCCACATGACCACAATGTCCACACACTGTTATTCACCGAGGATCCATCCTTGCCATTCTTCCAAAGCCCATCCGACGTAATCTCAGGGTTGAAGAGTCCTTGGTAAATTGCTCCCTGCCGTCCATTGAGGGTAGTACAACTGGCATTATGAAGTGCTGACATGACGGGACACTGTGCAATGAGAAACAACACAATTTTGCTTGAAACTCCTTGGCTGAATGGTCAACTGACAGAGCACATCTGGTACATATTTCCATGGTTAAGAAGGACGAGTCTGGATTGCAAGGTTTTTGCTTTGAATGTTCTACAATGCACAAAAGGATGTATGGTCCTGTAAGGTCAGGTCAGGTATGGAGCATCACCGGAAGCAGTGCGTTGCTGCGTGCACTTTTCGCTGATACTCAGGGGCCTCCGTCTAGCCATCTCCAGGCAAAATGCCTGGCCCTCCCCATCTCCTTGAGATGCTGATCAACCTGTTGCAACCACGAGGCATGTGGCCGGACCATTGGCATCTCTCCACTCACGAGTCGCTTCGCTGAGAGAATCTGTGTGAGCAGGATCGGCATCAGGAAAACGAGCCACAATGTCATCCACCGCACCTAAGCTCACGGACAATGCAGGTAACAAACTCATTTGGAATCTGTCAGCAAACGTTTTTTGGACACAAAAGTCCAACCAGCGATAGCAAGGATTCTCCGAAGAGACCTGGTACCAAAGGAATTAAGTCTCCGTCTCAGATCCCTGTCAGAGTACAAGTCTCACTCCATAGAGCAAGACTGGAATAACCAAGGACCTGAAGACTCAGACTTTCATCCTCCGCACAGTACTGGCAGTGCCACACCCCTTATCCAGTATCCATGACTCCCCAGGTCCGACCCTGGGGGACTGTTGAACTCTGGCTCACAGCCAGCAGAGACATGAAAATCACTGCAAGGTAAGGAATCTCTCCATGACCTCAGCATCCTCACCACAAACAGGTCCAGACAGGATCGCAGCATCCAAGATGTCATTGCTCATAAAATTTCTTAACAGCATCACTAACATCGGCAGGAACTTTGTGCTCAGGAGCATACTTGCTTTCCATGTCAACTTCATGTCTGGTAGGTTTGTTTCCGACAGCAAGCCGTCTGATAACAGCTTTGCATTTCCACGGTGATTTCGGGAGGGCCTCTCGAGCTCATTTCACAGCCTTGCCTATGCTGGAGCTGTTCTTGTAGGCAGGAGACCGAGAAGTTGGAACAGGACTCACTGTGTTTTTGCCCTTCGCCCGACATCTCCGCTGACACACACGTTCACTTTCCCTTGCCTTGGCAACATTAGCAGCATGCTCCTCTCTCTTGCGTTTCGCATCCAGCTCCCTGCATTTTTCTTTGTGCCTGTCTCGAAAACGCTTTTGTTGCTCAACAGCAGTCAATGGTATCCTTTCTGTAATATGAATGCATTGACAAATTATCCATATGAATTGCACCGTACCCTTCTAGGAATCCTCTAAAAGATCATGAAATGTTTTAGGCCACAAAAACTGACAGTAGAGGTTGTAAGCGGCTTCACTCGGCTTGTCCACTGCAAAGTTGGCGGTCCGCGGTGGCGCGGTGATTTGTCGAGTTTTCCTCTTACGACGCATATCCGCAGGTAACAACAGAGGTGTAGTTTGTACTCACCGATTGCTGGATGTAAACCGATTTCAAAACCACTCAAGATGACCACACGTAAACTTGAAACTTGTCATACGGAAGTAAAATCTGGCACGTAGTAAATTCTGGGACAGCTACTCTGCCGCCACCTTTTTTCAGGCTGAGTTAACTAACAATTGTTTGACAGAATGAGTCACTCCGTAACGTTACGGAGTGACAAGTTTTCTTTTTAATTTATTTTTTGTACATTAAAAAATAAAAAATTATACTGTGCCGTGGTATACTGCTGATTTATACTATAATACTATAATTATACTGCTGATGATTGGGTGGTATAAGTTCTTAATGACCCTGGATTTATTTGTTTTTTCATCCACCAGTTAAAGAGAAAAGTAAACAAATGTCAAGTTTTCGTTATGGAGTGACACGTCACGGAGTGACATCT
>CM068957.1:151985309-151999753 GCA_035128595.1 Eptatretus atami | reverse complement strand
AGGATGAAACATTTGAGCCGTAAATAATTGGTGGTTGAATTCAATGACCAATATACGCAACTGCCTCTTCAAATTTTCAAATTCAATCGGTTGAAATGACTATTTTAGAATTACTACACTATGTCGACTTCCTCTTGGCTATGTTAGCCTCAAAAATACTTGTTCGTCTAATTCCGTGACTGACATGCAAATATACTTCAAATTTTCAAGTCAATCGATTGAAAATCTGAGGGATTTTTAGAATCTCAACCTAAGTTTTGACCTTTGTGCTATGTCGACCTTTTGGCCACAGTTGACGCACAAAATAATTGGTGGCCTGAATGCAGTGACATGATATGCAAACCTCTTGTATAACATTTAAAGTAAGGAGGAAAATTCTCTGAAAGCGAATATTTAGAATCCCGACCAAAAGTTTTGAACGCTTGGCCTGGTTGACCTCAAATAGGTAGCGGATTGAGGAGCATGCTTATCCAGAAGTGAGAACAAGTAACCTGAAATATAAATCCATCTTTAATTCAGAGTCAATCAATGAAAATTGAGGATTTTAGAAATCTCGCCTAAGTTGTTGACTCTTTGGCCATGTCGACTTATTGGCCCACGTCGACCGCAAAAATAATTGGTGGTGGATCAAATGAGCAATTTGCAACTCCTCTTTCAAACTTTCAAGTCAATTCGGCATGGAAATTGAGGACTTTAGAAATTTGACAAAGTTGTTTTTGGACACTTTGTTGTTGACCTTGTGACAACTCAAAAATCAATAGGCTTCGTTGGCTTATTTGGACGCAACCTGCCTAACGCATTGGTGAGTTTCGTGAAGACAGTTGGTTTGAAATTTCAGTGACCTGTGTAGGTGATAAACCAGTACAAGACAAGCCGGTAGGCGTCGCGGGGGTTAGCGCTAGGAGCGGACGGGGAGTAGCCGCGCCTACTACATAAACTGATAGCGATGGGGCCGTTGTATGGGAATCGACTGAGGACATTAAGCGCAAAGAAATATTCATGATTCCCTGGCTTCAAGGGTTGATGCTGCACGATTGTCTTTTTCGTTAAATTAAGCCCTCACGTTTAGGTTTCGGCCATGCTTGCTAGGCAACCGATGGGTCCGAATACAAAGGTTCTTTTCACACATAACTTAGACATTAGCCAATGAACCGTACCTATACCAGATTTCATGTTATCTGATCATAGTCTCTGAGATATAACGAACTTCGTTTTTTATCTGTCTTTCGACGCAGGGTTCATTCAAGTCTACTCTCTCCGACAGTCTTTTCATAGGAATTCGGCAGGAAAGTATATCGTTTAGCGACATTAGTTGGCAGAGAACTGTTATTTCACCAACAGTCCTGACTAGGCCCGATTTTGTTGATAGTTTTCGAGGAAAAAGATAATTTTTTATGATTTTTTTCAACAATTTGAATAGTCCTCCGTGTTGCATATGGCAACGTGGGGGCTCTACTGACATAGGCTAACGGTTCGTGCTATTTGGCACACAACCTAGGTATGGATGAACCTACCCACCAATGGTTTCATCGAAATTGATTGTTTAACGGAGCAACTGGGACCACGAGAAGCAGAGCAGACAGACAGCACCAGACAAACACTAGACGGAAAAAAAGCTGATAGATCAAAAGGGTAGAACAAATTTCACAAAATTTTTTTTATCTAAAAAAACATTTTTTTTTTTCGACTGGATCGTACCTACCCAACAAGAAAAGACGTCTTTAGCCAATCGGAGCCGCGTAAGCGTGCAAAAATCCACACCCCTCTCAAAGGTTGCCTATGGGATACATCAATCTTCACCAGTCCAATTTTCCAATAAGATATACGTGCAAGAAATGGGCAATCTTGTGATATCACAAGCTCAGCATTATTCGAGGAGTGATCAGAGAAATTCGATTATTTTTGCCAGACGAAATATATTTTAGATGATTGTCGTTGATAGTGACCATTAGACACCTTTTATCTCAATAAATAGTTGGTTGTCTCAATCAGTAATGCATCTGATGATGAGACAAGTACTGGTTTAATTTTCACAGTCAATTGGATGAAAAAATGATGAATTTTAGAAAATCTGTACCTACAACATGATCTTTACCTTGGATCTCAATTAGCAACAGGGCTGTTCAAGTTGAGACAACCTCTACAACTTGGTAAAGATTTCACAAGTTATCGGCTTGGATTGTGGACTGTAGAGTATTGACAAACAAACAGACAGAAAAAAACAAATGTCACCCTTAGGGTGACCCGTAATCCTTGCCAAAAGGTGACCTGAGTGCGACTTCTTTAAGGGTCACCTCTGAGGTGAACAGAGCTGTCTATCTCACCAGGAGTGACTGGCCTTGAGGAAGTATCTGCCTACCGATGAGATGTCACGATGAAGAAATCGTTCAGGATAGCTAAGGAATATGGCAGCAGTAACCATCGAAAAGATGATCGTTGCGTCCTCATATACTCACCCAAAAATGACGCATACGATGTTCTCGGAAGCTTGCACTGCACTCTCGACAAAGCCCACTCATGTGAGCGCTGTTCCATTTTGAGGTACTAGCCGATAGTGGTTCCTAACAGACTCTGAAAAATTTGACCTTTGGGGTCAAAATATGTTTGACCTGAGGTCGCTAACCGCATGAAGCGCCAAAGGCACCGCAATTGCCACGGAAAAAATATAATCACGGCCTGCGAAGCGCCCAGACATGAACGCTATATCCCAATGAAGTTTTGGAAAGGACGATCGATCAAAATTACGCAAAAAATAGAAGGGGTTTGATCTGATTCCCCCTGATATTGCGACAGTGACTTGACCTTTGACCTCGAGAGACCTTCAAATTGTATGGCCTGAAGGGACCTCCATAAGGCTCCTCTGATATCGCGCAAGTACAAAAATCTCCAATAAAAACTGTGGTCTGGGGCAGAATTTTTGTTTTTCTGTGATTATCAGACAAAACAAAAAAAAATAAAAATAAAATAAAAATAAAAAGCAGACAGGATCGACTAAGACATACTTGCAAGACCTGTCGTTTTGGCAAGGATAAAAATATCGGACTCATAACGCATTAAATACTTGAAAAATCATTCGATTTTGCAAGGGACAAACAGAGACACGACAGACATTACATCACCCGAAAGACAACGCAACATACTGCGTAGCAATAAAAAACTTTATGCGATGATTATATAAATGCTATAGACCTAACAACCAGACGTGAAAAACAACTAGTGTCCCTTTCTGGACCTTTGTACAAGATTGGGGGATGTAAAATGGGAATACAATTTCACAAGGTCTTGAGCAGAAAATCATATGGCAATAGCAGGCCAACAGGATTCGAGATTTATCAAGAGTTCAAGAACAAAGCAACATCACATCTACATAGTGTATATATATATAATGACCGAGGATCCGTATATAAATTACTAATAATTATAAATCAGCTGACATAGATACTAAACAGGGATGGTGATATTAGTCATAACATACTTTGTGTACGAATCTGGGAACCATGCTCGGCACAGTAGGGTATTGTAAGGATCAACAAGCTCAGGTCCCAAAGTTAGTTAATAAAATACGCCGATAAGAGTTGTGTGTAGTCAGGACCCCATCCTTTTGTGTTCAGTGGGAGGATTAAATTGCTTGTGGGCGCTAGTGGTGACACTTGGGGTTACGGTTTAGCACACTATCTGCATGACGAACCCTCCAGAACAAGCCATGCTAAACTAACAAAGATAGCATCCCATCGTGCGCATACCTCAACCTGCCCATGTCACCGTGCCATCATACCACCCATTGGGGCTCGAACACAAGTTGACATTGCCGAAGAGGGGGGAGCCTTACCGGCTCATATTCTAGTAACTGGATTTTTCCAAGCAGCGCGTTTGGACGCCGCGTTACATAGTACTCATTTCAGCGCTGGCGGAAGTCAAGGTGTGATGATATAAATGTGGTTCCACCCCCGAGACAGGGCCCAGGGATCCGCCGCCGTGGGGGTAGCGGCCATGGCCAATGAGGACGGACCAGCGAGAATGATTCTCAACAAGGCCCCTGACCCGTGGCTGGGAGAATAATATATCCCCGAGCAGACTCGGAGGTCGGGTTGTCGGTGGCGTTGGCTGCTGCAACTGGGAGAGTCTGGAATGGGTTGGAGCAGTTGCAAGTTGGTTTGACAGTGCGAGGGGTGTGGGGCTTGGAGAGTTGCAGTGTGGCACAGCCGTTGAGTTCGTGAGGAACTTTGCTGGGGGTCCCGTCCGCGACGCTACGCGCTGAATATCCGACCTGGCGCCGGAGGCTCACGATGTACCTGGCATCCACGCGAGCTGGGCCCTGCCACGAGGCCCCGCCGAGTCCACAGCACGCTGTGGGAACTGGAACGTGCGAAAAAGCGAGCGCCGACCGAGGGGGTGCCCACGCGCCTCAGGGAACAGCTCCGACTCTGACCCAAGCCTAGCTGTTCTCTTCGTTTATCCGGACCCTGGAGGGTGCCAATAAACTCCAGGGGCTTTTCTTTCCTTTATTGTGTGGTGTGGACGGAGCGGTTGTGGGCCACTCGCCATTAGGCCAAAGAGAATTGTTTAAAAGTGGTTTTATTCATCTAGTGGAGGCATACTGGCAGCTGCACTGCATTTGCCCGATAAGTCTCCGCGCGGTCTGTCGTGCTTATTGATTTTAAGCTGTATAAATTTGCCGAAAATGTTCCAGGCTCGTTCTCCCGCTGCGTTGACTCCTTATTTGGTCCAGTCGTATACATGCACATGAGGAGTCAGCGTCTGGACGTTGCAGTTAACGGGGTTTCATGCCCGATAATACCTGAACTGCCGTAATTGAGTAGAGGGTATGTGTGGACGCATGTACTAGTCCCACTCCAGCCAGGGTCCCACGGAGCTTGAGCATAGTGATTACCGTGCTCGGTCAATTCGTGGCTGGGCTAAACCGAGCCGGAAGTTGGCTTAGTGTCGCTTAGTTGGATCTCTACCGCAGTCGGTAGAGTGACCCGGTTCGAGAAAGCACGTGCCGAGGGCATAATCCCCGTAGTAGCCCCACAAGGGACCCCTCTGGGCCTGGTCTTCCTTCTTTAATTTTGGTAATACTTGGGGGATCTGGCCCAAAGAACAATTAACCTAACGCACGCGGTTCGAGATTTGGGCGTTTCACGGTCGAGGTTAACTCGAACCCGCGCTTCGGAGGTTATCCAGACGCGACGGCCACACATTCCGGGAGCTCTGGTGGAGACGACGCAGATTTTCCCCACGGTATACGGTCCGCTTCGTTTGCCACCTGACCCAGGCGCCACAACAATATGATATATACTATAGTTGGTTTACAGAATCTCTTGGAATCAATAATCGCGACAAACACAACAGTTCCCTTAGTCCAGCTATGTCGATAGTGCATGTTCCCTAGATAGCACGCTTCATTGTGTTAATGTTTGGAAATCGATTAGATGCGCTGACGGGATAGCGATTTCCTAGTTAGGGAGGAAAGAAACAAGAGACAGTGCTTACCGCCCATTTTTCTTGCGAAGAGAAGAAGAAACCGTGGACTTTCGAGCGGTGAACGGTCAACAAACTACCGCGTCACCCCGTAACCGGCGTGAGCGGAGGGGTGGATCACGAGGGCATAGTCATGCGCCTCAAGGGTGCGGGGGAGGGCTGCAAAGGATAAATGAGCGACATTTTGCTTTCGTATTCAAGAGAGAATTCCAAAAAAGAGTTGGTGGTAAAGAGTTTGGATGAAGTCCCGGGAGAACGAATTCCAAAATGACGCTCGTGGGAAGTGCCCGTGCCGCAGAGTGGTCAGTGGTGGCTAGTCGACCGGTGGAGAGGAAGTAAGATTTTTGCCGCGTCGGCAGTTGGTGAGGTCCGGGGAGGCAAACAGAAGCCACAGGAAGTGCGTGAGGTCCGGGCGTACAGCGCGAAGGGAAAGAGCGGGCCTGAGGCTGGGGGCCGCAGCCTGCGGCTTGCTGTGTCGATGTCAGAACCTGAGAGCACGCGGTTGTCGTGTTGACAGGAGCCGTTGAGAGAGGTCATGCTCTGGCTCTACACCGTCGGGGGCTGTCGAGCCTCGCAGGGACCGGGAGTCGTCGCGGCTTACCGTAAGCTCCAGATAGGGGAGGAGCATCGCGGGTGACGCCCACAGGCTAGCCGTTCGTGTAGGAGCAGAGCCGGAGAGAGTCGGCGCTGCTCACAGCCGAAAGCTCTCGACCGACCGCCGGGCTGACTAGCTAGCTCGGGGAAGGAGCATCGTGGGTCGCTCAAGCCAGAGACACGCCACGGGCGTGGATGTGGTAACGCTGCACACGGTACTGTGGGACTTGCGTGTCGGGTCTCCAAGGTCCCACGCCATACAAGACCAGAGGTCCGTTGACCCCGATTGGCCTTGATTGGGCATTCTTTTTCCTGCTGTTTCTTTATCGAAAGAATGTTTGTGGCGCCCGGAGTCCCCGTAAGTAACAACTGTTGTTTAAGTGACTGTACATTAATATGTTATAAGACGGTTTTGTAGTCTTACTGTTTGTTGCTTCCTGTTGATGATGCATACGTGTTTCATTATACATGAAAATTGTCCTTGCGTTGTAATGTAACGTGCTCGCCTTCGTTCACCATTTACCTACGGCTGGCGATAGAGAAAGGTGGAAACAATTGTGAGCTGTAGTGGTGCTAGTCGGGGAGTAGATAGAGGAGGAGTATGGCCGTTGGTGGTTGCCGAGCGTAGCGCATGAGGAATGGACATTTGGACCGACGGTATCTCGGCATTACTGCCCGCTTCGGGTATAATCCGCAGCACGATGCGCAGTGGACCAAGCCTCGCCCTCGCGTTTGTTCCGTACGGCGACGTCCGTCGAAGGATGGAATACCCGTAGTTGGAATCACGTGGGTATTTAGGTACATTGAAGATTGGCAATGCGAGCCCTATCCCCGTATCTGCCGATTGGCGTATTTCGTTTCTTGTACAAGGGACCGTGCCTCGAGTTATACGGCGGCGAGCTATATCCGGGGATCCGTCGGCCGCCGACTCGCCTTGCGGCTGGCGTTCAGAGCGGTCGAGTTGGCGGCCGACACCCCGTCTGTAACAGACATATAGTATACAAGTATATATAACGTATATATATAATGGTATTATACTATAATATAATATATATATATATATAAATATTATATAATATAATATCATATAGTTGGCGGCCATCGGTGTCCGGACACCAGTTGTTCAGCGGGATTCAATCCGCCGGTTTGTCCTAGGTGGACCGGAGCCTGGGCCACCGCTCAGCACATAATTAACGTTGTGGGGTGAGTTGTTTTTAAAACCACGACGTCACCTCAGCTTAACCCCAACTCTCAAGGGTCCCTGTCTAATCTGCTTTAACTCGAGTCACATGGTTTTACTGAGCGGGGAGCGCGCCCATCGGCAAAGCACCGATGTTTCTTCGATTAGATATTTAATTAGGGCGGCCGGAAGTGTTTAACCCGGCCGTGTGGCGGTGCGACGATTTTGGGTCAAATCTGTGGTAATCTGACCTCAGTCATCTCGGTTCAGACAATGCTAGACAAATGAGGAAATGACAAACACAGAACAGGTTGGAATATCGACAAATGATAGTTAATTATAATAAAATAGAATAAATTAAAAGAACATTTTATTCTAGAGGTGAATAAATGTAAATGAATTCCAAGCAGATCGAAATGAATAATGTACTCAAGGCAAAATCAAATCAAAATGGCCAGGAAAGATACAAACAGCCAGATGCTAAGGGGCTGTCACACTTGACGTTTTAGCAGCGTATGGCAAAGGTATAAAATGCTATGTAAAGCGCTGGCGTATCGCTGAACTATTGATGTTTTTTTAAAGAGCAGTTGCTGTGGGCATATAATAACGGTGTTGGACTATGCATTGAAATCGTATCTAAGTGACGGTACACAAACTTTCAATCACTATACGATAACTTATACCAACGAATGCTGACGTGTTGTCGGCGTTCACAACTATGCCACCGATGTCCTAACTCTTTGCATAGCGCGCGGCAGCGTAGTCGCCGACGATCACGATGGCATAGCTATAATGGAGCTGCAGCTCGACGATGCAAATCTAACCCACGTTATGACATCCGAGTGGTGAAGCCGGCTGGTCACACCTTGGACGTTTTAGCCAGCGTATGCCGACGTAGTGAAAAATTTTGCCGGAACCACGCTGGACACAGGCAGCATACGTCAAATACGTATGGGCTAAGGTTTTGTATAGGTATCACGAGCACGACTGGCATACGTGTAGTACGCTGGCAGACGATCGTATGTCACGCTGGCATAACGTCGTCTGTGCCGATAAAATTTTCAGCATGTGGAAAAAATTTCTCGACGTATCTCGGCCGTATGACACATGTTTCCGCATACGCCTGGCATAATTGTAGGCCATGCTACGCGAAATCCGGCTGACGACCTGACACGAGCGAGTAGCTTGTACGTTAACTCATAAAGTCGAAACAGTCAAGGTAATGGTTAAGCGTCAGTCGTTCCAGACTCCCTGTTTTTTGGGTTTTTTTCTTCGGTAGACGGTGAGTTGACTCTTCGATTCTAGTGCGGATGATGATTTAAATCGTTGAGCCGTTCAGCCCTATTAATTATAGTTATTTATAACCGCACTAGAAATCGAAGTGTCAACATCAAGCCGTCCAAGGGTGTAGCCAGAGGGGTCCAAAACGCGATGAGCGAAAAGAGGAAGCTGTCTAGTTTAGTATTAGTGATAAGGAGTGGGGAGACAGAGTATTCAAGACTGCCGGGTATACTTTGATAGTTACTCCCAGGGAGCTCTAGATGGCAGAGGCTCAGGCCAATCGATATTTCAGGTAGATGAAGGTGAGAGGGCAAACTGCCTCGGTTCTGCCTCAGCTGGCTAATCGCCCTAGCCTGTCCAACGATGGGATCGTGGTAAGCACGCCGAGACAACAAAACAAAAAAAAACAGGGAGTTCTTGGAACACTGACGCTATGACCATTATACTTGACGCTGTGTCGACTTGGTAAAATTAACAGTACGGTGCTGTCGACGTGTGTCACGTCGGACATGCTACAAAAACGTTATCTAGTAGCACGTTTGGGTCCCAGATTCTCGACGTGTTCGCCTTCTAACTTTCAAGTCGTGTGTCGACGTGTGTACAACGATCGCGGTAACGGCCACAACTTATGCAAAGCGTATGCGGAACGTGTCGCATAACGCTGGCATTACCGTCGAAAAATTTCAAAGCATGGAAAATTTGGTCCTAACCCCTCCGGCATACTACGACGTTGCAGCGTGCTCTTAACGTATGACAAGACTTACCCTAACGTATTGCAAGCGTGTGCACGCGTTTAGCCAACTTTTGCATATGTCAGGCCTACGGCTGGCTAAATCGTCAAGGTGTGACAGGGCTTTACGGGTTGACTTACAACTATACACAGAAGAAGGGTAACCAGCACGATCATCTCGGGGGGGGGGGGGGGGGGGGAGGAAAAGTCGAGAAGAGTCATCTCGCTCACCAGAGAGTAGTTTGCCATGAAGTGAAACGTCCTGAAATGTGTGCGTGCGTGTCACGTCCATCGCCAGCACCCAGCCCTGCCGTGCACCCTCTCGCAAACAGCCTTGAATGCCACTCGACGTCTTGGAGGGCACCGAGATCATCTGTCGTGGGTTTAAACCCTGGTGCTGCGACACCGGCAGCTTCTCACACTTCACAAAACTGGTGACGGCCATTGACACACACAGTCCGTCGGTGACCGACCCATGCCTCACTCGCCGCCGGCGCTGCTCACACGCACATGCGCAACACACGCCCACTTGCTCAAGCTTTGGGAAGGAGGAATTGTCTCGTTGGCGCTGTTCAGACACCCACACGCACACCACATGCTCGCTGTCTTCTCTTTTGCGCACTTACACCCGCTTCTTTCTCCCTTCTCTTCCTCCTTGGCTTTCTTTGCCTTCAGAACGGACCTCCATTCGTTTTTTTTAATCTGCGGGCCGTCTCGGCGGGCGCAGTCTGCCCCACGCTCACCCTGCCCCACTTGCGCATGGTTACCATGATGACATGTGCGCTCCAAAAAATATGCGGGCGTCGTAGCTCACAAAAGAACGTTGCTGAGGAAAAATAAGGGCGGGCGTCGGAGCTCGCGAAATAACGTTGCTGAGGAAAAATAAGGGCGGGCGTCAGCTCGCGAAAGAAATGTGTGTAAACGTGTCTGTCGTAACGAAAAAATCTTCCCCTAAGAGAGGGGATTTATTCTTTACCCTTCTCAACGCATCACATTTAAAATTCCATTAGACATGGGGATGGGGCAAATCTGAACATGCATTGAAGGAAATAACTGTCTGAGGACCTGGATGTGTGGATGCATTCATCAGCCCGGATTCTGAAATCCGTAACAATATATATATATACAGTATATCAAATGCATACATATTTATCTCACATAACGAGTGTTTTAAAGTATCATCAAATATCTAAATATTGAGCCATGACAAGTGTCCACGACCCTTGTGAGTTGAGGCCTCAGGCTTCAACTCTGAGGTCTTCAGGCGTACAGGCCATTATTTTCATGAGCTTGGTAAAATTATAATCAACCATCACTGGAAATTATGTGCGCCATGAACTGGTGAAACAGCACTTCTGCCTTTGTGAATCTGCCCTCCCACTGGCTCAGGTTGTTTCTTTTAATGAAGTCCAAAGGACAAACTTTCCTCTTATTCACACTTCTTGTGACCTAGCAGGCCTTAAACGTATTCAGGTGTAATGACCCGAACTACCACTTTTATGCTTCATTACACTGGCACAAAAAACAGGTGCCTCGTCGTCCTCTGGTGAAGCTCGGATGAGTCCAACGATATTGAGGCACATCTCCCATTTTTAAGGTGTTGGCAGTCTGTTGACCTGTCCAACGCTATTTTTGGCATCCGAAGGTGGCCGTGAGCAGGCTCGCTCGTCTCCCCCGCTGCGTCTCAGTCTGTGACCGCTTCGCGTACGTGACATTGCATCTTACTACCTGACGACGTGAAAGAGAGGAAATTGCATGATATTTGTGACAAAAAACAGGCTCACATGCTTCTCAAAGCACACCACACACCCTTTTCCCCCCCCCCCACACAGCCACACACACACAACTTCTCCCCCCCACACACACAACTCTCCCCTCCCCACACACACATTTCTCCCCCCAACACACACACACACACTTTCTCCCCCCAAACACACACACCACTTTCTCCCCCCAACACACTTCTCCCCCCACACACACACCACACAACTTTTCGCCTCCCGCCCCCCGCACACACACACACACTTTCTCTCCCCCCACACACACAGCTTTCTCCCCCCCCCCACACACACAACTTCTTTTCTCCCCCCACAACACACACACACACTTTCTCCCCCCCACACACACACAACTTTCTCCCCCCCACCCACACATACCACACACTTTCTCCCCCCCCAACACACACAGGCACACACTTTCTCCCCCCCAACACACACACACACTTTCTCCCCCCCCCCAGCACACACAACACTTTCTCCCGCCCACCAACACTTTCTCTCCCCCCCACACACCACTTCTCTCCCCCACACACACACTTTCTCTCACCCCCACACCACTTTCTCCCCCCCTTTCCCACACACCACACACTTTTCCCCCCCTCCACACACCAGGCACACACTTCTCCCCCCCCCACCCACACACCTTTCTTTCTCCCCCCACACACACACACCACACACACCTTTCTCCACCTCCCTCCACACACACACACTTTCTCCCACGCCCCCCCTCACCCACACTGTTCTCACCCCCCCACGCACACACACTTTCTCCCCCCCCACGCACACCACACCTTCTCCCCCCCACGCACCAACACACCTTTCTCCCCTCCCTCCCACACACAACACTTTCTCCCCCTCCCGCCCAAACACACCACTTTCTCCCCCACAGCACACCCACTTTCTCCCCCCCCAAACAACCCACACTTTCTCCCCCCAAACACACACACTAACACAACTTTCTCCCCCCCCCCACAACACACACACACAGACTTTCCCCCCAAACCACACACACTTTCTCCCCCCCCACACAACAACACTTTCTCCCCCCCCCCCCCCCAATCACTTCTCTCCGCTCCCCCCCCACACACACACCACCTCTTCTCTCTCTGTCTCTCCTGTCTGGATGGGCATTTGAGACAATCATTGTACTTTTAGAAAAGTTACGACAATACAACTGACCAATATCATAACAGGAGGGATTTGAACCTGTATCCCAACTTTGTGACTCACGGATCACATGGGAACTTCAAAACATTTACATAACAACATACAAACCATCAAGGAATCAGGTAGTTATGCAGTGGATCATTCAATCAGGGTGGAGAGGAGAGGATCGAAGCGCGTTGACAATAATAATAAAGTAAATAAATACAATAACAATGACCAGCAGACTCGTGACAAGAACAACGAGGACACGAGACGAGCAACGAATCAGAAGGTCGATTAACTCACAGCCGGCCGGGTCCCAGCACTCATCGAGTCCTTTTAAAAAGAAGTTCCGGCCCGAACCGGCCGTCAACCCGGACAAACAAACATCTCTTGGTTCTCCGTAGGGCAGGATCTCACGACCTTCTTCATCTCTGTTCATGTCGCGAGAGGTTCGGGCCCGAGATCCTCGGCACCGATTAACCCGATCGAGCGCAGCCCGTCACAGGGGACCCACAGGTCCACAGTTTGGCCTCCATTATCCGAACGGCTTCGTGTATTTGTGCCTTTGGTTATCAGTGATATTACAGCTACAAACGAGGTAAGGGTACGGTTGCTCCACGTGCTGCAGTCGGTTCCGAGAACCACAGGCGGTCTCAACAGCCTCACACGAGCTTTAGTTCTTGCATGTTTCGGCAAGAGCGAAACGGGCGCGTCCTCTCAAATCTGTCTGCGCTGAGATATAAATCACCCCTGCATAATTGTTATTTTAAAAAGGTTATAATAGAAATCCGACCGGACGTTCATTTGCAACGAGGGAAAGGAAGCAATGGTTCGCGGTGGTAAAATAATATAAAACAGAGTCGGTGGTTTTAATTCTCGGGGATTTTTTTTTTTAATTTAATTTTTAACCAATTATCGACACTGTATTGTATTCACATCTGTTCAATGACGATAAGTTCAGATAATTACGTAAATCTTCATGTAGGAAGAAAAAAACACAAAAAGACTTTAAAATGCGTAAGTGTTCTTCCTTAATCCCAAAGTGGTGTTCAGGTTTTAAAACTAATTTGTCGCAGGTAAAGGTAATTGTGAAAATAATCAAGATTTTAAATTAATGATAATATTTTTTAACTTCAGAATTAAGAAATTCTCGTTGCAACGTCAGGAAAGACTATAACCTGAGGAATAACATACCAGCGGAGCAAGATTAAATACGCCGCGGAATATGGTAATTCTACATATATGAGCGTGTTGGCATAAATAGTTGCAGAAATCAAATTAAAACTCCACGGATATCAACGCAGAAGTTAAAAGCAGTTAGTTCTCTTACGCGATTCAGGAACATGAAATGCAGTCGAAAAAATAAACAAAAACAGACACAACAATGCATGAATACTCAACGACTACCATGGTTTGGGCCAAGACCGGAAGTGACGTTTATCTCGCGAATCACGGAGCAACAAACCAAACAACAACAACAAAAGTCAGAGTGCATGCGTAGCGGGCATGGCTTGTTTTCCCGCCAGATGAGAGGGCGCTCCGAATGAATCATGCCTCACACGAGTGACGCGCTCTCACTCGATTATTGGAAAAAACAAAAGCTTTCATCACGACTGGAAATAATATCTCGGACTAAGCTCGATATGTTGCCAAGCACGAAATACAGAAGCAAAAACGGTTTGATCTGAGCAAATCCGTACCTCGGACGAGCAAGAAGAATGGGAAGAGAAAATGCAGCAGGAACACTTCTCGCCTTCCTTGTGCATGCTTGGACGCTCAGGTAAAGCCTAACTTGGTGATTCAGAATCTGGGAGGACGAGTTTGGCCAGGGAAGATTGGAAAATACAAAAGTTTAAGAGCTTGTTCGCAGATACGACGATATCGGTGGAAGGGATGAGTGGGAGATACTGCTCCGTATTTCGTGTGTAAACACGACAAGAGGCTGGCACGTTGATTGAAGGCCAAGTAGAACGTTGTGAGTTCGGCTTCTCGTGACCCAGTTTATATCTCGTTATAAAACAGTTGTCTAAGTCAGAAAACGGATTTCCGTTTCTGTATGTTGAGGTGACAGTACGTTTTAGCTCATTTGACCGACGTGTGGATCGGAGTGTTGTTACCGCGGCCTTTGCAGCTCTCTCACCTGATTCGTATTTCCCGCGACTAGATAACCGGCGGATTGGCTGTTGTTCGACACAGAAGTTTCCAACATGGTCCTGCCGAGGTCTGCGGTCTGGTCAAGGACGTCAAGCCG
>CM068957.1:151939992-151952797 GCA_035128595.1 Eptatretus atami | reverse complement strand
CAAGTTCAAGGATGAGAGGGTAGCTGAGGAGTTTGCGAACAGGCTGAGTGGACATTTGGGGGGTTTGGGTGCTCTGTGGGGTCCTGAAGAGTTGAGTGCCTTCAAGACCACCATCCTTGATGTTGCCAGTGGATGTCTTGGAACTCACCGCAGGGCAAAGAAGAGAAAGATTTGTCATCTCAGGGAACAAACTGGATACCATTGATCAGAGTCGCAGGGCGGCTGAATGGCGGAGCTGAGCTCTTCAGGGAGCTGAGGCGTTAAAACTGTACGTGCACTAAGGGTGGACAAGGAGGCCTATGTGCGAGAATCTGTGAGGGGTAGAGCATCACCTGTGGACAGTTGATTCTCGTCCCGCTTACAGGGGAATTCGCGCATGCGTTCATCCAAGCCCCATCCCTCGGAGCAACTGCATTAGAGCAGAGGGTGGTCAGCTCTTGAGAGAGGAGTCTGAACTGAGGCCAGCTGGGCCGGTTACTTTTGAGCGGTGTACCAGGCTGATCCACCAGGTTCGAGTTGGACGTCAAGGGTGTTACAATCCTGTTGCTGACCCCTCCATCAACTGTGGTCCACCTTCGCTTGTGGAAACACGGGCTGCGTTGAACCGGTTGAAAATGGGTAAGCTCCAGGGATCTGTGGCATCCATGCTGAACTTCTCAAGGCTGGTGGAAATCGCACTCATGTCGTTTGCATGCAGTTTTGTGCTCTGCCTGGAAACAGGCATCATCCCAACTGATTGGAAGAGGGGCCTTGTTGTCCCTCTCTGGAAAGGGAAGGTGATCGCCAAAGACTGCAAACAACTACCGAGGGGTGACGCGCTCTCAGTGCCGGGCAAGGTCTTTGCTCGGATAATTCTTTATAGGGTTCGCCACCATCTGCTTGAGCACCTGCGTCCAGGAGCATTCAGGCTTTACACCAAAAGAGTCAACGATGACCGTATCCTTGCTCTTCGGGTCCTCACCGAACACAGACGAGAGTTTCGACAGGGGCCGCTTGCAGCCTATGTTGATCTCTGTAAAGCGTTCGATTCAGTTGAATCGGGATGCCCTCTGGAGGATTCTTGTCTTCGTGGGTGCCACCTAACTGATCGATCTAATGTCTGAAACTCTACTTTGGTACTGAGAGTGCTGTGAAATGTGGTGGTACCCATCTCTGACTTTATTCCAGTGTTACTGAGTTCTTCAGGGGTGTCTACTGGCCCCACACTTTTCAGCACTTGTATGGATTGGATTCTCGGGAGGATGTCAGAGAGATCAAGCTGCGGTTATCGGTTGGGAATGTCAAGATCTCGGACCTTGATTTCGCAGATGATGCAATCATCTTTACTGAGACTCTAGAATCCTTTTGGGGGCCCTCGACGTGTGGAATGAGCATCAGAACCGCTGGGATTCCGGTTACCTGTGTCAAACGAAGATCCAGGCTTTCAATGACATATTGGATGCTGCTGTCCTGTCTGTGTCTGTTTGTCGGTGAGGATGTGAGGTCGTTGGAGAGATTCACTTACCTTGGCAGTGATATTCATGTCTCTGCTGGCTGTGAGTCAGAGGTCAATAGACGTCTGGGTCGGGCCTGGGGAGTCCTGGATTCACTGGATCATGGGGTGTGGCGCTGCCGGTACCTGTGCGGAGGACGAAAGTCCGACTCTTCAGGTCCTTGGTGCTTCCAGTCTTGCTCTACGTACGTGAAACTTGGACTCTGACCTGGGATCTGAGACGGAGACTTAATTCCTTTGGTTACCAGGTCTCTTCGGAGAATCCTTGGCTATCGCTGGTCGGATTTTGTGTCCAACGAGCGGTTGCTGAGAGATACTCAGATGAGATTTGTTACCTGCATAGTCCGGAGCGCAGTTGCGGCTGTATGGACATGTCTCGTTTTACTGACGCTGATCTGCTCACAGATTCACTCTCAGCGAGGGATCTCGTGAGTGGAGCAGGCCATGGTGCCGCCACGTGCCTCGTGGTTGCAGTAGGTGATCGGCATCTCAAGGAGATCTGGATGGGCCTGGCATCTGCCTGGGGATGGCCAGACAGAGGCCCCTGGAGTGACGCAGCCACCGGTGGAAGTGGACGCAGCGACGCGCTGTTTGGCATATTTGCTTCCATACCTGACCTGATTCATGTTTTTTAATGTCATTTTTGATTTTCCCTGTGAATCACGAACTGCCGGAACCTCTCCCTCTCTTTTCCACATTGAACAATGCTCTGAATATTTGACTTTCCTGGCATTTTCCAGGACATATCCCCTGTGAATATCGTGGTCCAATAGGACTTTATAAGTTGAATAATTGAAGGCATGTGGGTAAAAATAGCTGTTTATTATACTTTGAAGTGATATCTCCAACTTGACTTTCTTTAACCTGTGCCTAATGAATGAATTTTTAGCTCGCCTGTTTCGAAAGAACAGAGAGCTATAGCGATACCCCGGCGTGAGCGTCAGCGTCAGCGTGAGCGTGAAAAGTTAAAGTTTTTGGTGCAAGTTATTTCCTTTCTGATGTTTTTATCTACACACTATTTTTTACTCATTTACAATACAAATCATGTATTGCTTTTAAAATTATTTGTATCAGACTTCACTGCAATGCTTTATAAAAATATTATTAGACTAGTCTTTTAAAACGATAAATGTAAAACAGGCGAGCATTGGGTGGCTTGACACCAACTCTCTGGTTACCTTTTGGTCAGAGTGATCTCATCAGCAACCCACTCAAATTTTTAGATTTAAATGGCAGGTATTCTCATTGCAAGAGTTCACAGTATCTTTACATAATAGATACATTTACAATGAAGATATCGTTTAAGGTTTTTTAAACTTATTTTTTGCTCATTTTGGTTTTTGCTTCATTGTTTTCAAGTGAATCAGCAGAAAAATAGTCCTACTTAATACCTGTTCTATATTTTTCCACCACAGAAATAACCTGACGCCAATGCACATTGCCACTCACTACGATCACGAAGATTTGGCTTTACTCCTGCTGGAAAAAAAGAGCATCTCCTCACTCTATGGCCAAGGTGAGCTTGAAGCAACCATTCACTCATAATTGAAGCAACATTCACTTGTCATTTTGTTTCTTAGTTTGTGCGAACACGCATGTCTCCATGTGTGTGCAATTACATTTACTTTAAATAATATAAATGGTTTCAGGGCAGCTTAGAAGCTTCCTAACTAGCTTGCTTTGTCAGATATGTTTGGAGTGGAACCCCTCCCTCCCCCGATTGCCCGCATTACCACCCAAAAATATGAACGTCATGAGTATGTAAAGAAGGATCGCAGCTTGAAGCACTCTCAGCAGTCATAACTAATTGAAAATAAATTATATCATAAGCATCATAGATTTGTGTCTGACATTGTGGCACGGCATCATAATGTGCTTGTTTTTGAGCTTGTGTATCTTGGGTACCATTCTTGGCAATAGAATTGTCAGACTGGTGCTTTGCAGCAGAAACAATGGAATTGTGTGTCAGTCCCATAGCCATTTAATTCCTTCAGAACTTGTGTTAAATCAATGATGTGCTGACACTGGATGTGCTGTTAAGGTGGGGATACACCTGCTTTCAATGTGTGGTGAACATTACATCCCATTGTGTCTTTCAGCAAGGAATAGGAAAGTCCTGACCAATTCCTAATCCTGCCCAAACCAACTCTACAAAATACAAACACCGTGGTTGGGGATTTGGCAGTCCACCTCCCCAATGGGTGCTGTTAATGGTAGAATCTGAATATAATTGTTCGGAATAGACAACAGCACAACAACAACAACAACTTGAATGGCACTCGGTAGAGCACATACCCCCACCGCTGAACGTGTACATTTTATATCCCACTGATGGCCTGATCTGGATTTGGACCTGAACCAAAATCTAATTGGCTTGTTGGCACCTACAGTGGCCTGCAAAAATATTCACCACCTACCAATGGTGCCACATTTAGAGGATTACAAATTTTGCAAAAACAGTTTTCTTAATGAACTTTTTTATTCGTAACTGAAGGACTCCTTAAGGCCTTGAGAACCCTAAAACTTTTAAGACCCAAAGACCCTTTCGAGTTTAGACCCTTTTTGCACATAGGCCATGGGCTGACGATAGCTGCCTGTGTACCCCCCACCCCACAAACCTCTGACACATAACTTTTCTATGTTCTAGACCGAGAGTATCAATGAACATGAAATCAAGTGGTGACATGCATAAGTTGGGATGAACTTGTCATTTTGGCTCAAATATTTTGGAGGTACCCTCAAAATGTTGACCATTCGCATCACACTCCATCCATTTCCATGTTTCATACTTTTGGTAATTTATGCGGTCATTATAGCAGTAATACATACAAATGAGATACTAAATGAAAGCTTAGCTTCTGCTTTTTTTTCTGAAATCAATACTGTCATGTTTCAGAAATATTTAATGTGAGTTATTGGATTACATATGCCCGCACCGCATGTACATATCTGGCACGTCACATAAATGATCAAATTCTACATTTACTTTTGTTTAAAGTGCATATGTGAGACTTTATTCATCCATGTCATATATTATGATAACTGTCCATATACTTAACATTTGATACCACAACTATGATTCGATGACAAATTGACAAAGTGTGGCAGGTTCAAAATGGCACTCGTTCATAGAAGAAAGCAAAACATCGAGCATACATTCATGGGATTCAATACATCAACAACTCATGTACCAATTCTATATTTTTTGCTTCTCTGATGTAACAGTTGGTCATAAACATTACAAATATGATGAAGGGTGAAACTAGCTGACAGAATGTATGCACATGAACAAATGAACAAACTATCACCAAGCAAGATATACTGGGTAATGCATTCAATATAATGAATCGGTCCAGAGTTCATTCACTGGTGAACATTGTCAATCTTGATCATTGTCAGTGCTGTCTCCACATAAACTGATATGGATATCTGGCAGTTCTGCATCTGAGTTATCTGAGTCCACATCATCAGAGTCGAGTGGTTCATCGATGATATTGAATGAGCTGTTGTTGGCAGAAACATTTCCTACTTAACCATAGTGGCTCCAGCTTGCCATCCCTCAACTCCCATCCATGGCCAACCGTTACATGTGGAATATCTTGTTTAGCAATATGGGCCCTCTCCAGATTCCAATCTGATAGTTCACCCGCCTTGTTTGCTGCTCTAAGACTTCTCTACGTGGTGGTAGTGTTCCAGTTCCACATTCTTTTAAGGGCGAGTTGGTCGTCCTTGGACATAGCTCCTTTATGCGGACATGTCACAGTTCATTGACCTTATGCACTCGAATGCGACAATAGATGGCACAAGTAACACCTCCAATTTGTCAAATAGGTCTTCCACACATTTCTCCAACGTGACAGTACAGCTACAAACTTTGGAGTTTTTTTGAAAGGTTTTAATTGGCTTGATCTCCCGAGTCCCTTGAAGGCGCTGGTTGGTCACATCCAGTGTGCGTGTTGGCGACACATGAGTGCTGTGCAGTGATGCTGTGTGTATCCCTTTGCGAGCTCAGTGATGTTGATCAGTTTCTTTGCCTATTTCCCGTGCCAGTATCGAAGAGAATGAGAACATTTTACAAGGTGAGGGCATAGTGCAGTAGGATGAAGATCACATCTCTGTCTCGGCTTTGATCCAGCTGTACTTGTGTCCATTGTCTTTTCCCATACATGCAGTATAGAACGACTCTGGAGTCTGTTTCCTCTTGGGTTGAATGCAGAGTTTTCAATTTCCATCTTCGTGGTCATCCCATCTTCAGATGTCAACTGATATGCTGCCACTTCACAGATCAGCCGACAAGCTTGCTGGTATACGACTGATGGCTCAATACTTTACAGAGGAGATTGATAAAATTGCGTCTTGTTCTCATCGTTTGTCAAGAACAGCTTCCAGTCGGGACTCCTTTGTGCTTTGCTTTCACCCTTGACGATGAGTTTCTCACTGTGGCCTAATCGTTCATGTTTCATGATTTGATGAATTTGGCAGTATACTTATCCTTGCTGAACACCCATTCTTTGTCTTCGATATCATGTCAAAAATCTTGCGGCAAACCAAGACTGAAATTCGCTGCTATTTCTTTCATGTCGTGGAAGTAAGCATTCCATCATGGACCACAAGTGTATAACTCCACTGATGGTACTGGAGCATCTTCACACTCTTTGATCAGATACTGGAAACATTCTGATTTGTCTGTCTTTACCAGAAATCCATCGCTGTCCCAATGCTAGAGGGAACAGGGGTCAATGGGTATGTCATCAGTTCCTTCTGTCCAACTGCAAGCCTTGGCTTTGGGACTTCACAATAATTGGAAGGCAATATTGCCTTGTTGCTTATTATAATTGGACCACTTTTTTGCCTTGTTACTTTCATCTTCTTGTTCATGTCATCAAGGGTGCTCATGTTCATCCGCTTTACTGGTTCAAAGAAGTTTCCGTTCTTGTCCAGTCTATCAATGATGAAAGCTTCCTTTGCCTCTCTTCCTGCTGGTTCTGCCCTCAGTACATCAGTTGCGATAACTTTGGTAGATCAACTGATGTAGGTAAGCGGCGGCATCCTTAATGATGTCTCCTGAGCCTAGTTCATATGCACACTTGACAGCACGGTTTACATCAATGTCAGATCTGTATACAATGTATCCATCCATCAAACTCAAAACTGGTTACCTCAGTGATCAGCTTCCCTTCCTCTTGATTTTCTTGTGCTCTTCAGAGTTACAGAAATATACAATCCGGCTTGAAGATAGTGTTTCACTCTCAGTTGAAGATCGCTTACTTGTCTTTTGATGCACATTCTGGATGAACCTCCATGCAGTTAAGATTCATGGTGAATCTCTGATAACATTCACGTTGATACCATCATTGTCGTACTGTATATGTTTTGTGATGAGATCACACACTTGTTGCATTCTCTGTATGGAACCAGCTGGTTGGCACAGTCTTTAGGTATTGCACTCTCTTTGGTGTGGCCACTCTCTTGTCACTTTATCTCCATGCTGATGAAGAAGAGAAGTGGTCCAGATTGTGATCCCTGAACATGTTATTGCACATCTTGGTTTCATTTTGGAGGTGAGCTCAATCTGACATTACGTTTTCACTTGATTGGTGGCTATCCTCCATGACTGGATCGGCAAATATAGTAAAATAAAAATCAACATTCAGAATGGATGCACATGTAAAGATGGTGAATGCATTCATTATCATGTAGTAGGAAGGAATAAATTGAATGATGAGGACAACCATCAACCATGGCCACAATAACATTCTGACCCTGTATACAAAATATGACCACAGGACCCATAGCTTATCTGGGCCCTGGCCTAATGTTGTAACCCAATATGGTAGCATTCTGATTGGTGCTCTGGAGAGGAGGTTTTTGAAGGTACTTGTGTGATTTCCCCAAACATTTACGAAGTCTGCCATTTTGATCACTTCCGGTCACGTAATCGCATGACTTCCACAATTTAATTAACATTCCCTATTCTGGCTAATGTAACCCAAATTTGGTAGCATTCTGCTGGTGGACTAGAGAAGAAAGATTTTGGAAGGAATTTTGTGCGACCGCCATTTTCACACACCTCTGGTCACGTTTGATCAGCAAGGCCTCCAAATTTAACATTAGAGCTCTATCCTATATTGTCACCCAGATTTGGTAACAATCTGACTGGTGGGTCTGGACAAGAAGATTTTTAAAAAGAATTTACACTTTTCCAAACAATTGAGCATGTCGGCCATTTTGACACCCTTCTGATTATTTGATCAGCATGATCTCCACAATTTAACATCCTTACCTGGCCTAATGTTGAAAACCCAAATTTGGTAGCATTCTGATTGGTGGGTCTGGAGAAGAAGATTTTTGAAAGAAATTTACTATGTGGCCATTTTGACCGACTTAGTCACGTGACGAGACAGGTTTGCAATTCCTGTTACCAGTTACTGCCAAATTTCAGCCGGATTGGCCCAGAAGTTTGGCTGGAGAAGTCGAACAAGGAGATGGACGAACGGACGGACGGACAGTGCGCGATGACAATACCTTATCTGGAATGTAAATTCCAGATAAGCTAAAAATCCCTGTCTTTAAAACTTAAAAATATACCGAATAATTATTCGGCGTAACAATCCTTGTGTTGGAACTGCCACACACCGTCAGTTTATGTCATAGAATCATAGTTGTTGGTATCAAATGTTCGGTATATGGACACAGTTTATTGTAATATAATGACTTGGATAAATAAAAAGCTCAACATATGCATTAAACACAAAAGTAAATGCGTGGATATCTGGAACGTCACAAAATGATCAATTTCTCCAAAGTCTTTTGACATTTTACTTTTGTTGTGGGATTGTGATGGAACAACCTCAAAAGATATTGTGATGCTAAAGCAGAAAGAGAATTGTTTGTCATATTGTGACATGTTATTATGTGGTGTCATTCTTCATGTTAAATCTTCTCTTCATTCTTCTTCTTCATCCATCACAATCTCACAAACAAAAGTAAAATGTCCAAATATGTCATGATGGCATTCTACCTTGTTTTGTGTTTTTTTTTTGAGATTTCATCATTGTTTTTACAATTCTCTAAAAATTTTTACCTTCTCTGAAGGGGAGGGTATTGCACTTGGTTCGTTGTTTGTCTGTCTGTTTGTTTGTTTGTTGTCCACACAGTACTTTCGTGCTTTTCTCCACAAACCGCTTGTTGGATTGAGACAAAATTTTCACCAGAGGAGTGACTACTCATGTAAAATGTATTCTTGATAAAATATGACATCATAGGTCACGTGGTGTGGCAGCCATGTTGGAAAAAACGGTAAAACTTTGGACCTCTGTCTCTGAAACCACAAGGAAAATTTTAAACGTGACACATGGCAAGTACTTCTCATGGGTAATAAATGTAATGTTTTTTATGACATCATAGTTGCCTTCATTAAGACGCCATAATTGCATATGTAAAACGCTACATCCGATCAGTATGAACATTTTTGAGAGTTATCTTGGGATAAAATGGTCCACAGAAAAAAAAATTGAATGACTTCATCGGTCACGTGATTCGGCAGGCATATTGTTTTGTTTTTTTTTAAACTTCAAAAATCTTCTTCTCTGAAGTGGCTGAAGACAGATCGAGAGAAACTTTACACTTATGACCGCCTATTCTTTGAGGACAAAATGTTCACACACATGATGTCATAGGTCACATGGTTTGGCCAGCCATATTGAATTTACCTAAAAACCTATAAAAGAATCTTCTTCTCCAGAACGCCGGACAGATCGAGGGGAAACTTCACACAAATGTTCCCAAGCCTTAGGGATACCAGGGTATTCACAAAAAATTGATAAGATCCATGGTGTACTTATTTGGTCTTCATTTGATTTTAATTGAATTATTTTAATCCCATTCTGAATTCATTTGAATGAAAATAAACATCATGGGTCAGGGTCAAGTGTCCGTTTAAAGCAGGACGTCTTGGTACCCGGTCATCACTGTGAGCAGTTATAAAGTGGCAGTTCTAGTTATGTCTACTATGAATTACAAAACATTCCAGTACACAAGCACCACACAAATAAACTACACAAAAACCATATTATAAAACAAGTCCTGGTGAGGGTCTGCAATCTCTGATTGGTCCTTTTCTTGTTTAAAATGTTTTTTTGAAAGCATCATGAAATATGCTCAGGTGGCATCAAAATGTGAAAACTCTGGAGGGAGTGAAAGCTTTTGCAGGCCACTGTACCCATCCTCACCACCAAGTTTTCAGCCGAATCCATCCACAACTTTTTGAGATATCGTGCTAATATTATTTTTATGGTCCTATCTCTCAATGTTGGAGTCACTTTAAAAAAAAAAAAACATTGTCGGATCAGATCTGGATCTCTCCAAAACTAAAACAATTCGTCCTCGCACAAACCCAACCTGTGCACCAAGTTTTGTCCGATCCGTATAACTTTGAGATATCTTGCTCACAGGCATACGGACAGAAAGGGCTGAAAACATAACCCCACACCTTTTGAGGAGGTAATGAAAGATAATGTGGATTTTTTTTACGGGTTCTTTTTTTTTGGCACACACTGTCAATCCTTGTCGAATGTGCCATGCTCTGCACAAAGTCGGTTTCTGATGAAGCAGTTTCTTGGCTAGGGGTTATATCCCACTCCAACGCAGCTTATACAATTCACCAATTCAAGTGTAAGTTCACCTTTCACATGCAGTATGTTTTTTATTTTTTAAGTACACGTGTTTTATTGTGCATCTTGACCATTAATCCCACATGTAAAGGAAAGAGAAAGATTACAAACATGGTTAAGATGCCCTACAAGACGAGACGTACCATAGAACAATGAATCGCTCCGGTAGGATTTGGTTTTATCACGCTTTCATGGCCAACAGAATGGGTACACGCCACTTTACATTGCTTCCAAGAAAACCAGGTCGAAGCTGTGCAGGCCATGCTGGCGGCAGGTGCTGATAGCAGCATGCTTACCCAGCAGGTGTTGCACCAATACATCTTGCTTCATTGGAAGGTCATGCTGAAGTGGTAGCACTTCTCCTTGCCCGAAGAGCCAACCTGGTTCCACCAACAAGGTAAGGGCTTCGAATATGAACGCCCATTCTTAAAAAACGGAAGCCTTAAATCATTTACATCATGTTCAAGATCGTTTTTTACATTGGTCCTGGCTTTCTTCCGGAAGGTGCCATCTACAGATTACATTTGCAAATTGTGGAATTTTTGACTCTTTCCTCAATCCTTCGTCTCCTTAACACCACAACAGCGTTCTCATCCATTGCCGTTCTTTCCCTTCTTCCCTCTACAACCTCACTTCCCTTCCCCTTAGCCACCAGGCCCTAATCTAATGTTATAAATCCGTGATGGGATATCGAAAGCTTTTCTTACAGATAGCACAAACTACGAATTATTTTGATTGTTTACTTTCATCCTTCCTGTTAATTTTTTGTTTGTGGGCATCTGTTATTTTCCTTTCCAAAGGGGGGGCTCTTACTCCACTGCACCTAGCAGCACAGGAGGACTGCGTTGGTGGTCGCTGAAGTACTCTCAAGTACAAAGTTGATGGAAATCTGTAACAAAAGGTACAATCCTGGCACATCCTCATCGTACCTCTCCAATCCCCCACCCATCCATTATTGCTTCTCAAAATGTTATCACTGTGAGAGTAACTAGAACAAAATGTGTTTATCTATAGATGGGGTACACCCCTCTGCATTGTGGCTTGTCATTATACGGCAACATCAAGATGGTAAATTTCCTTCTGCGCAATGCTGCAAGGATCAACAGCAGGACCAAGGTACGGTCCATTTAACTCATAATTAGCTCATTGTGATATTATAAGGAATTTTTCCAACATCGCTGCATACATACCTATCACAGACAGCATTGATATAATTTCTCAAGTCATCATTTGTTTTAAATTCACAAAATAGTATTATGGATTTATATACTTTGATGCACCTTATATGCTATCATGTCACCAGATGATTTCACACCATTTCATTTGTCGTTATGCACCTCCTTGTCTGAATTACCTTTCCCTCGTGCGAATCGCATTACCCATGGACAGAGTGGTTATACTCCTCTGCACCAAGCTGCTCAACAGGGCACACGCTTGTCATCAATGCTTTACTTCAGCATGGAGCAAGGCCGAGTGAACTGACCACGGTGAGTGTTATCAGAAAACAGGCAATTACATTGTGGTTTGCAGTGGTAACCTATTAGTGAGAACCCTGAACTGGAAAACCCATTACCTGGGGGGTTCAAATCCAGCTGATTGCACACAATATTAAGGATTTGTGATTGTAATCTTCATGAGGTCAAGCGATTCTCAGGGAAAATTGTCGCTGTTTAATTGTTTGTTGAAAATCCAGCTGGCTCATAAATTAACCCACAAGGTGGATATCGTAAGCCTGTCCCACCTTGGTCTGATGCTCGTCCAAGCATTGTGGTTTACATTTATTCCCTTCATTTGTTACAGGATGTCAAATCTTAAAAACTCCTTCTTGACTTAATGAGACACGAGTACATTGATATTGTTCCAATTATAATGTGTTTGATGCCCGACACAATGTTCGGTTGGCCTTTTAGTACTCGTGTTACTTGTTTAAGAAATCTGGGTATGTTGAATATAAATGTGGATTCCTGAGTTATTTAAAGTTCAAGTTTTGTTTGTTTGTTTTTCCACTCCGAACATCGGTGCATTGGACCAGACTGCGATTAACTGCTGGTTTGATTAAACTGTCGTACGTCCAATTCGTTCACTTGGATTTGAAGAAGTTTGGTGGGTTTTATGAATGAAATGTCCGCCACTGAGTGTATAAAATAGGGGTGAGTTGCGGTTCTAGTTTGTATTTGGTTGGTTGTGGCTTTCAAAAAATGACAAAGTAGATCATCCCAGCTCCAAAACCTTATTTGATATACATACTAGGGGAAACGCCTGTAAAAATAATTGGATGGTAATGCTTAGCGAACATTCAACCACTAACACTACACCGCAATAGGTTATGGATATGTGTCCGATTAATATTTGCAATAAATAATAGCAGCCCAGAAATGATATTTCCTTGGGGAGGATTTGCAGTGAGGGAGCAATTTTTCAACTAATTTGTGATAACATTGCATATGGAATGAGAGCACTTAATGGCCCAAGTCCAGTATGCCACTGTATAGCAACGACACATACCTTTTATTGATTAGCCTCCTTTTATTTCAATAGGTTGTGCAGTTAAGTGCTGTTTCCTTTTTGAAATAATATTGACTTGTCATTGACCCCAACATGAGGGTAAGGCGATCTTTAGGTAGCCTTAAATCCGGTAAGC
>CM068957.1:151907311-151939532 GCA_035128595.1 Eptatretus atami | reverse complement strand
GCTCACACCCCATGATCCAGTGAATCCAGGACTCCCCAGGCCCGACCCAGACGTCTATTGACCTCTGACTCACAGCCAGCAGAGACATGAATATCACTGCCAAGGTAAGTGAATCTCTCCACGACCTCAACATCCTCACCAAAACAGACACAGACAGGACAGCAGCATCCAATATGTCATTGAAAGCCTGGATCTTCGTTTTGCACAGGAAACCCGGAATCCCAGCGGTTCTGATGCTCATCCACACGTCGAGGGCCCCCAAAAGGATATCAGAGTCTCAGTAAAGATGATTGCATCATCTGCGAAATCAAGGTCCGAGATCTTGACATTCCCAACCGATAACCGCAGCTTGATCTCTCGACATCCTCCGAGAATCCAATCCATACAAGTGCTGAAAAGTGTGGGGGCAGTAGACACCCCTGAAGAACTCCAGTAACAACTGGAAATAAGTCAGAGATGGTACCACCACATTTCACAGCACTCTCAGTACCAAAGTAGAGTTCAGACATTAGATCGATCAGTTAGGTGGCACCCCACGAAGACCAAGAATCCTCCAGAGGGCATCCCGATTCACTGAATCGAACGCTTTACAGAGATCAACATAGTGCAAGCGGCCCTGTCGAAACTCTCGTCTGTGTTCGGTGAGGACCCGAAGAGCAAGGATACGGTCAATCGTTGACTCTTTGGTGTAAAGCCTGAATGCTCTGGACGCAGGTGCTCAAGCAGATGGTGGCGAACCCTATAAAGAATTATCCGAGCAAAGACCTTGCCCGGCACTGAGAGCAGCGTCACCCCTCGGTAGTTGTTGCAGTCTTGGCGATCACCCTTCCCTTTCCAGAGAGGGACAACAAGGCCCTCTTCCAATCAGTTGGAGATGATGCCTGTGTTCCAGCAGAGCACAAAACGGCATGCAACGACATGAGTGCAGATTTCCACCAGCCTTGAGAAGTTCAGCATGGATGCCACAGATCCCTGGAGCTTACCCTATTTCAACCGGTTCAACGCAGCCCGTGTTTCCACAAGCGAAGGTGGACCACAGTTGATTGGAGGGTCAGCAACAGGGATTGTAACACCCTTGACGTCCAACTCGACACCTGGTGGATCAGCCTGGTACACCGCTCAAAGTAACCGGCCAGCTGGCCTTCAGTTCAGACTCCTCTCTCAAGAGCTGACCACCCTCTGCTCTAACTGCAGTGCTCCGAGGGATGGGCTTGGATGAACGCAATGCCGGAATTCCCCTGTAAGCGGGACGAGAATCAACTGTCCACAGGTGATGCTCTACCTCCCTCACAGATTCCTCGCACATAGGCCTCCTTGTCCACCTTAGTGCACGTACAGTTTTACGCCTCACTCCCTGAAGAGCTCAGCTCCCCATTCAGCCTGGCCCTGCGACTCTGATCAATGGTATCCAGTGTCCTTGAGAGACAAAATTCTTCTTTTGCCCTGCGGTGAGTTCCAAGACATCCACTGGCAACATCAAGGATGGTGGTCTTGAAGGCACTCAACTCTTCAGGACCCCACAGAGCACCCAACCCCCCAAGTCCACTCAGCCTGTTCGCAAACTCCTCAGCTACCCTCTCATCCTTGAACTTGCAACATCCAGCCTAGCTGGATGGTACCATTCTCCACGATTTAAGGTGCAGCTTTAGAGTTGCTACAACAAGCCGGTAGTTAGTATTGAGGAACTAAGCACTCCGGTAGACCCTGCAGTTCTGGATCATCCTCCAAGCGACATCAACGAGGACATGGTAATCTCCTTTGCCACACCGCCAGCGTTGGAATACCAAGTCCAGCGATGAGCTTGTGGCGCTGAAACCATGAACCAGCCACCCTAAGTCCATGACTTCTTGCAATGTCAGAGGAACTTAGTGCTATTCTGGTTCATAGTTCCTGACCCATGGGGACCAACACATGTCTCATAACCATCCTATCAGTTCCAGATGATGCATTGAAATCCCAAGACCAAGACCACAGACTCGAGCGTAGCGTAGAATGCATCCTTCATGGTGAGATCACTCGCCTCAGTCGGAGCATAGAATTGACCAGGGAAATGACACCTAAGGAGTGACGAATCCTTAGTCTCATAATACGCTCGTTGACCGGTGTTACCTCAATTACCATTGGGGTCAGCTTATTGGACACAGCACAGCAACTCCTGTGGTATGGTAACCATCAGAGCGACCAGACCAATAGTAGGTGTAACCACCACCATGATCTCGCCGCAATCCGCTCTCCGAACCTCAAGGCCCTGTCACACCTTGACGTTTTAGCCAGCGTATGCAAGGTATCAAAATGTATGTAAAACGCTGGCGTGCTGAACTATTGATGTTTTTTTTTAAGTTTTGGGCGTATAATAACGTGTTGACGTATGCATAACGTATTAGTAACGTACACAGACTTTCAATCACATATAGATAACTTATACCAACGAATGCTGAGCGTGTTGTCGCGGTTCACAACCTATGCCACAATGATAGTGTAACTTATGCATAGCGCGCAGCGTATCGCAGACGATCACATGGCATAGGCTATTAATAGGCTGCGGCTCGACGATTGAAGATCATAACCGCACTGGACATCGAAGTGTGGAGCCGCTGTCACACCTTTTTTTTTTTTTTTTTTTTTTTTTTTTTTTTTTTTTTTTTTCTGACGTTTTAGCCAGCGTATGCGACGTATGAAAAATTTGCCGAACCAAAGCTGGCAACGTTCGAATACGTTATGGGTAAGTTTTGTATACGTTAATAGCACGCTGGCATACGTCGTAGTACGACTGGCATACGTCGTCATACGCCAAGTAACGTCGAGAAATTTTCAGCATGTTGAAAATTTCTCGATGTACTCGGTGTATGTACAACGTTCCGCACGCTGTGGCCTACGTTGTAGCAAGTTACGCGATCGTTTGACACACGTCGACACACGTTACTTGTAAGGTACTCATAAGTCGGAAACACGTCGAGTATGGTTAGCGTCAGTGTCCAGCTCCCTGGTTTTTTTGGGGTTTTATTCTTATCGTATGAACAGTGATTGTTGACATTTCGATTTCTAAGTGGCAGTTATGATTTAAATCGTTAGCGGCAGCTATTAAATATATTATAATTATAACCACATACGAAATCAGAAGTGTCAACATCACCGTCATACCGAAGAAAAATAAAAATAGAAATAAAAAAAAAATCCAGGGAGTCTGGAACACTGACCGGTAACCAATTACTTGACGCGTTTCGACTTATGAGTACCTTACAAGTACGTGCGTCGACGTGTGTCAACGATGTGTAACGTCCAACAACACGTTACTCGTAGGTTAGAAAATAAGTTCGGGTATGCTAAACATTACTCGACGTGTTTGACTTATAGTACTTACAAGTAACGTGTGTCGACGTGTGTCACGATCGCGTAACGTGCCTACAACTTATGGCCAGCTGTAATGCGGAACGTGTGAGTCATACGCTGGCATACGTCGAAAAATTTCAAGCATGGAAGAATTTGTCTAACAGCTCGGCGTCTACGACGTTGCAACGTACTAGGACGTATGCCAGCATATACACGTATGCCAGGTGCTCTTAACGTATACAACTTACCATAACGTATCGACGTGTGCCACGTTTTAGACAATTTTTCATACGTCAGGCATACGCTGCTAAACGTGCAAGGTGTGACAGGGCCTTCAGAGACCGTGCTGCAATACCGATGTCCAATACGCTGTGAGCTCAGATGATAACAAAGACGAAGGTGTCATGCTCTCTTAGGGATAGGAACATTCCAGAACCTACCTCGAAAGGGACCGCTCAAGGTTAACACAAAGGAGACCCGTCTGATGGACAACACCTCAGCACCAATCCGACACACATCTCATTGAATACCACTGACAATAAAATAAACCATGAAAACACTGAAAAAAACCTTGAATACACTCATGAATAAAAAAACCTGAATACGACTGTGAAAAAAACCTTGAATACATTCGAAAAACCGGTGAAAAACCTTGAATACACTCTCATAAAAACTGAAAAAAACCTTGAAGCTTATGAAAAACGCGTGAAAAAAAAGAACCTTGAATACGCTCATGAAAACCGTGAATAAAAACCTTGAATAACTACTCACGAAAAACTGTGAAAAAAACCGTGAATACATCCCACGAAACCGTGAAAAAAAACCGTGAATACACCCACGAAAAACCGCGAATATGCCCGTGAAAAAAACCTGGAATACGCTCATGAAAACCATGAAAAAAACCTTGAATACGCTCATGAAGAAACCTGAAAAAAACCTTGAATACGCTCAGTAATCCATGAAAAAAACTGAATCACCAATCGAAAAACAAAATGCTATGCCCGCGAAAAAAAAACTCTTGAATTACGCTCATGGAAAAACCGTTGAAAAAAACCTTGAATACGCTCATGAAAAACGTGAAAAAAACATCCTTGAATACACTCATGAAAAACTGTGGGAAAAAAAACCCTGAATATGCTCATGAAAAACCGTGAAAATAAACTTGATATGGTCATGAAAACCGTGAAAATAAACCTTGAATATGGTCATGAAAACCGTGAAAAGAAACCTTGAAGTATGCTCATGAAACACATGAAAACAACCATTGCAAAACTATGCTCATGAAAAACCGTGAAAAAAACCTTGAAATATGCTCATGAAAAACCGTGAAAGAACCTTGAATGCACTGCATGAAAACAACTTGAATAGATGGCTCATGAAAAAACGTGAAAGAAAACCTTAAATACACATCACGAAAAAACATAAACCCTTGAATACGCTCATGAAAACCGTGAATATGCCCCTGAAAAAAAACCTTGAAACGCTCATGAAAACCCGTGAAAAAAACTTAAATATGAAAAAATACATGAAGAGTGTGAAAAACTTTTGAAATTACTCATGAAAAACCGTGAAAAAACCTTGAAAGCTCATTATAAACCCATGAAAAAACACTGAATAACACATGAAAACCGTGAAAAAAAAAAAAACTGAATAGCGCTGATGAGAAACAGTGGAAAAAAACCATGAATACTCATGAAAAAACCCTGAAAAAACCTTAAATACGCTCATGAAAACCGTGAAAAAACCAAAAACGTAAAACACGAAACTATGAAAAACCGTGAAAAAAATCTTGATACACTCACAAAAAAACATGAAAAAAACACTGAATACACTCATGAAAAACCGTGAAAAAACTTGAATACACCAAGGAAAAACCGTGAATATATGACCGTGGAAAAAAAACTTGAATATACACATGAAAACCGTGAAAAAAACCTTGATACACTCATGAAAACCGTGAAAAAAAACCTTGAATATACACATGAAAAACACGGAAACCTGAATAAAGAAAACCAAAAACCTTGAATACACTCATGAAAAACCGCAAAAAAAACCTTGAATAACACATGAAAAACCGTGAAAAAAAACTTGAATATACTCTGAAAAACTGAGAAAAAACTTGAAATACACTCGTGAAAAAACATGAATATATCAGAATGAAAACTCGTGAAAAAAAACCTTGAATAATACTCATGAAAACTCGTGAAAAAAGCCTTGAATGTACCATGAAAACGTGAAAAAACCTTGATACACTCATTTAACCGTGAAAAAAACTTGAATACACTCATGAAAAACAGTGAAAAAAACCGAATTACTCAGAAAAACCGTAAAAAAAAACGTTGAATATTATACTCATGAAAAACCGTGAAAAAAACCTTAAATAACACTCACGAAAAACCATGAAAAAAACCTTGAATACATCCACAAAAATCCGCGAATGATGCCCAGTGAAAAAAAACTTGAATTAACTCATGTAAAAAAACCGGGGAAAAAAAAAATTGAATACACGCATTACAACGTGCATGAAAAAAACTTTAGACATACACCCACGCAAAAAAAACCCTTGAATAACGCTCATCGATCACCGTGAAAAAAATTTTACCCGCATCACCGAGAGCGGAAGTGCCCGGGTCATCCTTCTGGCAGAAGTCGAAGCTAAACTCTGGTGACCAGAACTAGGATAAGTGCAGTTCATATAGAGTACGTCGCTCTACTTCCGGTTTCAAACCACCGCTACCGCCGTCTGTATGCAGGCTCAGTGACCACCACCCACCCCCATATGCGTCTCACTATCACTCCACAATACTTGAAGATTACAAACGGAACTGTGATTTATCTCAAATGCATCCAGTAATTATTAACTACGGTAATACAGTATCTTCTTCTTTCGGCTCTGCCCCGTTAGCGGCCGCCACAGCGGGGATTCATTCTGTATGTTCCGCATAGTGACTTTGGAACATGTTTTACCGCCGGCAATGCCCTTCTCCTGACCGCAACCCCTGTGGTCACCCGTCCTTTACGCACACAGGATAATGCGTACACTATTTTAAAACCCGGGAGTTATAACACCGGGCACCAGTATACTGGTACTTCATTTCACCGACCCTCGCAGAATGAGCGGCTGCAGTCAACCCACCTGGCTGTCATTAATTCGAGATGCCCAACGGGCTTGAAACCAGGACCATTTTGGAATCCCAAGCCGCTGCCCTAAACCACTGCGCCAACAACCAGCTCTACGGTAATACGACAGTAATATGGACACATATATATTGACGTCCCACGGATTCACAACTCACGTCGAAAAATGTTTCCCGTGCAACAGGGGATATTTTTCACCCTCGCTGATGACGACAGGCCTCACCCTTCAAATCTTCTGAAACGCCCTTATCATGTAGCTCCGACACCTACGTTCAATAACAGTACTGCTATTGCAGCCGTCATACCACCACCACCCCTGTCGCAAAGCCCAGTACGCGCGGCTTTAAACCACCCGCCCTATACAGATCGCTAATCGCTTGCAACAGCCAGCAGTTATCCTAGAAACCGAATGTTTGAAGTCATGACGATGCAGTCCCTAGCGGTGTAATTTAATCTTTTTTCTTTGAATATGCTCACAAAAAAACTGAAAAAAACCGTGAAATAACACCCACGAAAAACCGCGAATATGCCTGTTGAAAAAAAAACCTTGAAAATAAGCTCATGAAAAAAACCCCCCTTGAATATGCTCATGAAGAACCCTGGGAATTGATAAAACCGTGAAATACCACGAAAAACCGCGAATATGCCAGTGAAAAAGATCCTTGAATACGCTCATGAAAAACCGTGAAAAAAGACCTTGAATTAACGCTCATAGAGAAGAACATGGGAAAAAAAACCTTGAATGTACTCATGAAAAACCATGAAAAAAAACTTGAAATACACTTCATTAGAAAAACCCGTGAAAAACCTTGAATAATACACTCATGAAAAACGGTGAAAAAAACCTTGATATCACTCAAGAAAAACCGTGAAAAAAACTTTGAATATACTCATGGGGAAAAACCCCCCCAAATTCCAAAAAAAACCACTGGTGGGGGGTATAAACAAAAAACTTTTTTCGTGAAAAACCGTGAAAAAAAACCTTGAGTACCTCATGGAAAGTGGAAAAAAACCTTGGATATACTCATGAAAAAAACCGTGAAAAAAAAACTGAATACCACCAGCAACGAGAGTCGATGGTAAATGGATCGCAGCCACAGCTGAGGTAACGTCTGTGAGGCGGAGCGACCTCTCCGCTTCTGCTTGGTTTCTCTTTAACGGTGCGGCCCTCTGGTCTGTACCTGTCGTTGGTGTTCGGTTAACACTTCAATTAACCGAAAAATTGAAAAAAGACCCGCTTGATACGTCTTTTCCTCCGCCTTGTCCTCATAATACCGTGAAAAAAAAACCTTGAATAACTTCAAAAACTAGAAAAAAAAAACCGTGAATACACCCACGAAAACAGCGAATATTGCCCGTGAATAAAAACCTTGAAATACGCTCCATAAAAAACGCGTGAAAAAAACCTTGAATATGCTCATGAAAACCGTGTAAAAAAACCATTGAATACACTTGAAAAACCATGAAAATATGCCCGTGAAAAACCTAAGAATACGCTCATTGAAAAACAGTGCAAAAAACCTTGAAATACGCTCATGGAAAACCGTGAGAACACCTCGAATTACACTCATGAAAAAAAAAACTTTGAATATAGTCATGGAAAATACCGTGAAAAAAAACCTTGAATACACTCATTAAAAACATGCAAAAGCACTGAATGCACTCGTGAAAAAAAACCTTGAGTAACGCTCATGAGAAACAGTGGAAAAAACCTTGAATATCTCGTTTCACTCGTATGAAAAAAAAGCTCTGAAATGGCACTAGAAAACCCATAGAAAAAAACACCTTGAATAAACGCTCATGGAGAAACAGTGGGAAAAAAACCTTGAATGTACTCATTGAAACCGTGAAAAAAAATTACCCCGTGGCGGGAGTGACGGTCATCTCTTGCGAGTAAATATATAGCCTCCTGAAGGTAGGGCAGTTTTTGCAAACTTTGAAGTCACTGAACGCGAAAGACCAAGCGAATATCGAAAATCCAGCCCACAAATTAGATATTGTCCCATAGAATTTATATGCCACAATCAAATTCAAGATCGCTTTGAGAAATGTAGGAGATTAGATTTTTTGAAAAATCGTCATTTTTGTGAAAATCGTCATTTTCGCATTTTTTGGCCAACTTTGAATCACAGTGACACGAAAACGAAAAAGCGAATATTGAAAATGCTGGCCCGGACATTTAGATATTTGTCCCATAGATTTTATATGCCAACAATCAATTCAGATCGCTTGAAGAAATGTAGGAGGAGAATATATTTTGAAAAAAATCGTCATTTGTCGCATTTTTTCTGCCAACTTTGAAGTCCTGGTGACAACGAAAACGAAAGCTGACATATCGAACACCGGCACGACCAAAATTTAGATATTGTTCCCCATAGAATTCATATGCGCAATAAAATTCAACAGATTGCTTGAGAAATGTAGGAGAGATAATTTTGAAATCGTCAATTTTCGCATGAAAATCGTATTTCGCATTTTTTTGCCAACTTTGAAGTCACGTGACACGAAAACGAAAAGCGAATATTGAAAATCTGGCCCGACCAATTTAATATTGGTCCCATAGATTTATTATCCACAACAATTCAAGAATTCGCTTGAAGAAATGTAGGAGGGAGATAATATTTTTGAAAAATCGTCATTTCCGCATTTTTTGTCCAACTTTGAAGTCACGTGACACGAAAACGAAAAAGCGAATATTCGAAAATCCGGCACGACAATTTAGATATTGTCCCATAGATTCCATATGCCTGCAATAATTCAAGGATTGCTTTGAGAAAATGTAGGAGGAGATAGATTTTGGAAAATCGTCAATTTTCGCATTTTTTTGCCTAAATTTGAAAGTCACGTGACACAAAACGAAAGATGAATATCATCCGGCCCAAATCAAATTAAGATATTGTCCCCATAAGATTCAATAGCCAAATCAATTCAGATCGCTTGAGAAATGGCGGAGAGATAAAAATTGAAAATCGTCAATTTTCGCACTTCCAAAGGCCTCGTGACCTTGACCTTGACACTCGGTGACCTGAATAGTCATACCATCGTGTACTCTCATCGACTCTATCAGAATCACTAATGACCAGAATCTCGACCGCTTCACTCTTTGACGGACGGCGGATGCCGGACGGATCGTCCACCCTCTCCTCTCAACACCAATATTATTAGGTCATGCTCGAAGAATGACCTAAAAACCTTGAAGACCTCATGAAAAACTGAGAAAAATAACCTTGAAATACACTCAACAAAAAAAACCCGTGAAAAAACCTGAATACACCAACAAAAAATCGTGGATATGACCGTGGAAAAAAAACCTTGAATATACTCATGAAAAAAACATAAAAAAAACCTTGAATATAACTCATGAAACCCAGGAAAAAACATTGAACATACTCATGAAAAACCGGTGAAAAACAATCGAATACACTCATAAAAACCTTGAAAAAAACATTGGAATACGTGATGAAAACCATGAAAAACACTTGAATAACTCATGAAAAACCGTGAAAAAAAACAATGAATATACTCATTAAACCGGAAAAAAAAAACCATTGATACACATTAAAATCTGAAAAAATCACTGAATACGCTCATTAGAAAAACCGGAAAAAAAGACCATTGAATACACTCACCAAAACTGTGAATCATCAAAATCACAAAAAAAAAAACCTTGATATACTCATGATAAACCGTGAAAAAACCTTGATTACGCTCATGAAAACCTTTAATACCTCATGAAAAACTGGAAGAAAAAAAACGTTGAATATGCTCATGAAAACCGTGAAAAAAAAAACCTTGATACAGTTCATGAAACCAGGTGAAAAAAAAACCCTTGAATACGCTCATGAGAAACAGTGGAAATAAAATCTGAATATAACTGATGAAAACCGTGAAAAATGCACTGAATGCACCATGAAAAACCGTGAAAAAAAAACCTGAATACGCTCATGAGAACAGGGGGGAAAAAAACCTTGAATGACTCATGAAAAACCATCAAAAAAACCTTGAATACACTCATGAAAAACAGTGGAAAAAAAACCGTGAATACACCTCAATGAAAAAACCTTGAATATACTCCATGAAAAACCTTGAAAAAAAAAAACTTGAATACACTCAATAAAAACGAAAAAAACCTTGATTGCTCACATGAAAAACCGTGAAAAAAAAAAACTTGATATACTGAGAAAAACAACTTACGAAAAACAAAAAAACCGGTGAATACATACCACACCACGAAAACCGCGTAATATGCCCGTGAAAAAAAAACCGTTCGAATATGCCTCAATGAAACGTAAAAAAAAAAACCTTGGATATGCTCATGAAAACCGTGAAAACCCTTTGATACACTGAAAAAACCAATGAATTATGCCAGTGAAAAAAACCTTGAATACGCTCATGAAAAAATCCGTGAAAAAACCTTGAAATAGCTCATGGAAACCGTGAAAAAAACCTTGAATACACCTCATGAAAAACCATGAAAAACCTTGAAATACACTCAATGAAACCGTGAAAAAGAACTTGAATACCACCCACGAAAACCCCGAAATATGAAACCTTGGAAAAAAACCTTGAATATTACTCATGAAACCGTGAAAAAAAAACCTTGAATAACTCATGACTAAACCGGTGAAAAAAACCTTGATTACGCTTCATGAAAACCGTGAAAAAACTTGAATCTAACAACTCATGAAAAACGTGAAAAAACCTATGAACATGATCATGAAAACCGTGAAAAAATTGAATGCACTCAATGAAAAACCTGCGAAAAAAAACCTTGAATAATGCCATGAAAAACTGAAAAGAAAAAACTTTGAATACCGCTCATGAAAAACTCGAAAAAAAAAAAACGCTTGAATATCACTCATCTAAAACAACGAAAAAAAACCTTTTGAAATACGCTCATGAAGAACTGCAAAAAAAAAACCTTCAATACGCTCATAGAAAAACCGTGACAAAACCTTGGGAATACGCTCATGGAAAAACGTGAAAAACTTGAAAATACACCCCACGAAAAACCGCTAAATATTGAACCTTGAAAAAAAACCTTGAATACGCTCAATGAAAAACCGTGAAAAAACCTTGATATACTCAATGAAAAACCGCAAAAAAAAACCTTCAAATGAATCATGAAAAACCGTGGAAAAAAAACTTGAATACACATGAAAACCGCGAAAAAAAAAAAAACCTTTAATACGCTCACATGAAAAACTGGAAGAAAAAAACCTTGAATATGCTCATGAAAAAACCGTGAATAAAAACCTTGATATACTCAGGAAAACGTGAAAAAAAAACCTTGAATACACCATGAGAAACAGTGAAAAAAAACCTTGAATAGAACTCATGAAAAAAAACATTGAATATACTTCATTAAAAACCGTGAAAAAAACCTTGAATACACACTTAAAAATCAATGAAAAAAAATCACTGAAATACGCTCATGAAAACCGTGAAAAAAAGGACCTTGAATAACATCACAAAAAAACTGTGAATCACAAAATCAAAAAAAACCTTGAATAATACTCATATAAACCGTGAAAAAAACCTTGATTATACGCTCATGAAAACCTTTAATACGCTATGAAACTGGAAAGAAAAAAAAACCTTGAATATGCTCATGAAAACCGGTGAAAAAAAAACCTTGATCAGTCATGAAAACCGTGAAAAAAACCTTGAATACGCTCATGAGAAACAAGTGGAAATAAAATCTTGAATATACTGATGAAAAACCGTGAAAATAAATGCACTGGAATGCACTTACTCATGAAAACGGAAAAAAAAAATTGAATTAACGCTCATGAGAAACAGTGGGGGAAAAAAAACTTGAATGTACTTCGATGAACATCAAAAAAAACCTTGAATACACTCATGAAAAACAGTGAAAAAACCGTGAATTCACTCATGAAAAAACCTTAATAAAACTCCATGAAAAACTTGAAGAAAAAAAACTTGAATACACCTCATAAAAACAATGAAAAACCCTTGAATTCCGCTCCTGAAAAACCGGTGAAAAAAAAAACCTTGGAAATAATACTGACAAAACAACTAACGAAAAAAAAAAAACCGTAATACACCCACGAAAAAAACCCCACGAACTATGCCCGTTGAAAAAAACAAAACCTTGATATGCTCATGAAAAAACCGTAAAAAAAAAAAAAACCTTGAATATGCTCATGAAAACCGTGGAAAAAACCTTGAATCCACTGAAAAACCATGGAAATATGCCAGTGAAAAAAACCTTGAATACGCTCCATGAAAAACTCGTGAAAAAAAACCTTGAATATGCTCAATGAAAACCGTGAAAAAAACCTTGAAAACACTCAATGAAAAACCATGAAACCTTGAATACACTCATGAAAAACCGTGAAAAAAACTTGAATACACCCTCACGAAAACCCCCGAATAATAGACCTTGGAAAAAAACTTGAATATACTTGAAAAAACCGTGATAAAAACCTTGAATAAACTCCATGATAAAACCGTGAAAAAAAAAAACCTTTAGTTACGCTCAGAAACCGTGGAACCTTGAATTACTCATGAAAAAAACCGTGAAAAAACCTTGAACAGATCATGCCACCCCGGTGGAAACTGGGATGCCAAACCTCCTGAAAAAAAAACGCGCGAAAAAAAACAAAACCTTTGAATTATGCTCATGAAAAACTGAGAAAGAAAAAAACCTTGAATATCGCTCATGGAAAATCGAAAAAAAAAAAAAACCTTGAAATACAATCTGAAAAAACGCACGAAAAAAAAAACCTTGAATCGCCCATGAAGACTGGAAAAAAAAACCTTCAATACGCTCAATTGACAACGTGACTAAAAACCTTGAATACGCTGCATGAAACCGTGAAAACTTGAATACACCCACGAAACCGCTAATATGACCTTGGAAAAAAAAAAAACCTTGATATACACATGAAAAACCGTGAAAAACTCGTGAGAAGAAACCATGAAATGACGCTCATGAATAACTGTGAAAAAACCTTGAATATACCTCATAAAACCCTTTTAAAAAAACCTGAAATATTACTCACGAAAAAAACCGTGAAAAAAACCTTGCATATACTCATGAAAACCCGTTTAAAAAACCCTGAATAAATCACCACGAAAAACCGTGAAAAAAAATACCTTGAAATATGCTCATGAAAAACTGGAAAAGAAAAAAACCCTTGAATACGCTCATTGAAAACTCGAATACACCCAACACGAAAAACGCAATATGACCTGGAAAAAAAAACCTTGAAATATACAAGATGAAAAAACCGTGAAAACGTGAAAAAAAACCAATGATAAACGCTCATGAAAACCGTGAAAAAAAACCTTGGAATATACTCTGAAAAACAGTTTAAAAAACCCTGATATACTCCACGAAAAACCGTGAAAAAAAAACCTGAATATGATCATGAAACCGTGAAAAAAAACCTTGAATACACTCATGAAAACCGCGAAAAAAAAACCTTGAATATGCCATGAAAAACCCTGGAAAGAAAAAAAACCCTTGAATACGTCATGAAAAAACCGCAAAAACTTCCAATAATGATCAATGAAAACCGTGAAAAAAAAACCTTGAATACACATGAAAAAATCCGCGAAAAAAAAAAAAAACACTTAATACCTCATGAAAAACTGGAAAAGAAAAAAACCTTGATATTGCTGCCGGTACCTGTGCGGGAGGACGAAAGTCCGACTCTTCAGGTCCTTGGTGCTTCCAGTCTTGCTCTACGTACGTGAAACTTGGACTCTGACCTGGGATCTGAGACGGAGACTTAATTCCTTTGGTACCAGGTCTCTTCGGAGAATCCTTGGCTATCGCTGGTCGGATTTTGTGTCCAACGAGCGGTTGCTGAGAGATACTCAGATGAGATTTGTTACCTGCATAGTCCGTGAGCGTCAGTTGCGGCTGTATGGACATGTCTCGTTTTACTGACGCTGATCCTGCTCACCAGATTCTCTCAGCGAGGGAGTCTCGTGAGTGGAGCAGGCCAATGTGCCGACCACGTGCCTCGTGGTTGCAGTAGGTTGATCGGCATCTCAAGGAGATCTGGATGGGCCTGGCATCTGCCTGCGGGATGGCCAGACAGAGGCCCCTGGAGTGGACGCAGCCACCGGTGGAAAGTGGACGCAGCGACGCGCTGTTCTGGCATATGCTTCCATACCTGACCTGATTCATGGTTTTTAATGTCATTTTTGATTTTCCCTTGTGAATCACGAACTGCCGGGAACCTCTCCCTCTCTTTTCCACATTGAAACAATGCTCTGATATTTGACTTTCCTGGCATTTTCCAGGAACATATCCCCTGTGAATATCGTGGTCCAATAGGACTTTATAAGTTGAATAATTGAAGGCATGTGGGTAAAAATAGCTGTTTATTATACTTTGGAAGTGATATCTCCAACTTGACTTTCTTTAACCTGTGCCTAATGGAATTGAATTTTTAGCTCGCCTGTTCGAAGAACAGAGAGCTATAGCGATACCCCCGGCGTGAGCGTCAGCGTCAGCGTGAGCGTGAAAATGTTAAAGTTTTTGGTGCAAGTTATTTCCTTTCTGATGTTTTTATCTACCACACTATTTTTTACTCATTACAATATACAAATACATGTATTGCTTTAAAATTATTTGTATCAGACTTCACTGCAATGCTTTATAAAAAATATTATTAGACTAGTCTTTTAAAAACGATAAATGTATAAACAGGCGAGCATTGGGTGGCTTTGACACCAACTCTCTGGTTACTTTTGGTCAGAGTGATCTCATCAGCAACCCACTCAAATTTTTTGATTTAAATTGGCAGGTATTCTCATTTGCAAGAGTTCACAGTATCTTTACATAATAGATACATTTTACAATGAAAGAATCGTTTAAGGTTTTCAAACTTATTTTGCTCATTTTGGTTTTGCTTCATTGTTTTCAAGTGAATCAGCAGAAAAAATAGTCCCTCTTAATACCTGTTCTATATTTTTCCACCACAGAATAACCTGACGCCAATGCACATTGCCACTCACTACGATCACGAAGATTTGGCTTTACTCCTGCTGGAAAAAAGAGCATCTCCTCACTCTATGGCCAAGGTGAGCTTGAAGCAACATTCACTCATAATTGAAGCAACATTCACTTGTCATTTTGTTTCTTAGTTTGTGCGAACACGCATGTCTCCATGTGTGTGCATTACATTTACTTTAAATAATATAAATGGTTTCAGGGCATGCTTAGAAGCTTCCTAACTAGCTTGCTTTGTTCAGATATGTTTGGAGTGGAACCCCTCCCTCCCCCGATGCCCGCATTACCACCCAAAAAATATGAACGTCATGAGTATGTCAAAGAAGGATCGCAGCTTGAAGCACTCTCAGCAGTCATAACTAATGAAAAATAAATTAATATCATAAGCATCATAGATTTGTGTCTGACATTGTGGCACGGCATCATAATGTGCTTGTTTTTGAGCTGTGTATCTTGGGTACCATTCTTGACCAGACTAGAAATTGTCAGACTGGTGCTTTGCAGGCAGAACAATGGAATTGTGTGTCAGTCCCATAGCCATTTAATTCCTTCAGAACTTGTGTTAAATCAATGATGTGCTGACACTTGGATGTGCTGTTAAGGTGGGGATACACCTGCTTTCAATGTGTGGTGAACATTACATCCCATTGTGTCTTTCAGCAAGGAATAGGAAAGTCCTGACCAAATTCCTAATCCTGCCCAAACCAACTCTACAAAATACAACACCGTGGTTGGGGATTTGGCAGTCCACCTCCCACAATGGGATGCTGTTAATGGTAGAATCTGAAATATAATTGTTCGGAATAGACAACAGCAGCAACAACAACAACAACAACTTGAATGGCACTCGGTAGAGCACATACCCCCACCAGGCTGAACAGTGTACATTTTATATCCCACTGATGGGCCTGATCTGGATTTGGACCTGAACCAAAATCTAATTGGCTTGTTGGCACCTACAGTGGCCTGCAAAAATATTCACCACCTACCAATGGTGCCACATTTAGAGGAATTACAAATTTTGCAAAACAGTTTTCTTAATGAACTTTTTTATTCGTAACTGAAGGACTCCTTAAGGCCCTTGAGAACCCTAAAACTTTTAAGACCCCAAAGACCCTTTCGAGTTTAGACCCTTTTGTACATAGGCCATGGGCTACGATAGCTGCCTGTGTACCCCCCACCCCCCACAAACCTCTGACACTATACTTTTCTGATGTTCTAGACCGAGAGTATCATGAACATGAAATCAAGTGGTGACATTGCATAAGTTGGGATGAACTTGTCATTTTGGCTCAATATTTGGAGGTACCCTCAAAATGTGACCATTCGCATCACACTCCATCCATTTCCATGTTTCATACTTTGGTAATTTATGCGGTCATTATAGCAGTAATACATACAAATGAGATACTAAATGAAAGCTTAGCTTCTGCTTTTTTTTCTGAAATCAATACTGTCATGTTTCAGAAATATTTAATGTGAGTTATTGGATTACATATGCCCGCACCGCATGTACATATCTGGCACGTCACATAAATGATCAAATTTCTACATTTACTTTTGTTTAAAGTGCATATGTGAGACTTTATTCATCCATGTCATATATTATGATAAACTGTCCATATACTTAACATTTGATACCACAACTATGATTCGATGACATAAATTGACAAAGGTGTGGCAGGTTCAAAAATGGCACTCGTTCATAGAAGAAAGCAAAACATCGAGCATACATTCATGGGATTCAATACATCAACAACTCATGTACCAATTCTATATTTTTTGCTTCTCTGATGTAACAGTTGGTCATAAACATTACAAATATGATGAAGGGTGAAACTAGCCTGACAGAATGTATGCACATGAACAAATGAACAAACTATCACCAAGCAAGATATACTGGGTAATGCATTCAATATAATGAATCGGTCCAGAGTTCATTCACTGGTGAACATTGTCAATCTTGATCATTGTCAGTGCTGTCTCCACATAACTGATATGGGATATCTGGCAGTTCTGCATCTGAGTTATCTGAGTCCACATCATCAGAGTCGAGTGGTTCATCGATGATATTGATGAGCTGTTGTGGCAGAACATTTCCTACTTACCATAGTGGCTCCAGCTTGCCATCCCTCAACTCCCATCCATGGCCAACCGTTACATGTGGAATATCTTGTTTAGCAATATGGGCCCTCTTCCAGATTCCAATCTGATAGTTCACCCGCCTTGTTTGCTGCTCTAAGATTCTTCTACGTGGTGGTAGTGTTCCCAGTTCCACATTCTTTTAAGGGTCGAGTTGGTCGTCCTTGGCACATAGCTCCTTTATGCGGACATGTCACAGTTCATTGACCTTATGCACTCGAATGCGACAATAGATGGCACAAGTAACACCTCCAATTTGTCAATTAGGTCTTCCACCACATTTCTCCCAACTGGACAGTACAGCTACAAACTTTGGAGTTTTTTGAAGAGTTTTAATTGGCTTGATCTTCCCGAGTCCCTTGAAGGCGCTGGTTGTGTCACATCCAGTGTGCGTGTGGCGACACATGAGTGCTGTGCAGTGATGCTGTGTGTATCCCTTTGCGAGCTCAGTGATGTTGATCAGTCTTTGCCTATTTCCCGTGCCAGTATCGAAGAGAATGAGAACATTTTACAAGGTGAGGGCATAGTGCAGTAGGATGAAGATCACATCTCTGTCTCGGCTTTTGATCCAGCTGTACTTGTGTCCATTGTCTTTTCCCATACATGCAGTATAGAACGACTCTGGAGTCTGTTTCCTCTTGGGTTGAATGCAGAGTTTCAATTTCCATCTTCGTGGTCATCCCATCTTCAGATGTCAACTGATATGCTGCCACTTCACAGATCAGCCGACAAGCTTGCTGGTATACGACTGATGGCTCAATACTTTACAGAGGAGATTGATAAAATTGCGTCTTGTTCTCATCGTTTGTCAAGAACAGCTTCCAGTCGGGGACTCCTTTGTGCTTTTGCTTTCACCCTTGACGATGAGTTTCTCACTGTGGCCTAATCGTTCATGTTTCATTGATTTGATGAATTTGGCAGTATACTTATCCTTGCTGAACACCGCATCTGTTGTCTTCGATATCATGTCAAAAATCTTGCGGCAAATCAGACTGAAATTCGCTGCTATTTCTTTCATGTCGTGGAAGTAAGCATTCCCATCATGGACCACAAGTGTATAACTCCACTGATGGTACTGGAGCATCTTCACACTCTTTGATCAGATACTGGAAACATTCTGATTTGTCTGTCTTTACCAGAAATCCATCAGCTGTCCCAATGCTAGAGGGAACAGGGGTCAATGGGTATGTCATCAGTTCCTTCATGTCCAACTGCAAGCCTTGGCTTTGGGACTTCACAAATAATTGGAAGGCAATATTGCCTTGTTGCTTATTATATTGGACCACTTTTTTGCCGTTGTTACTTTCATCTTCTTGTTCATGTCATCAAGGGTGCTCATGTTCATCCGCTTTACTGGTTCAAAGAAGTTTCCGTTCTTGTCCAGTCTATCAATGATGAAAGCTTCCTTTGCCTCTCTTCCTGCTGGTTCTGCCCTCAGTACATCAGTTGCGATAACTTTGGTAGATCAACTGATGTAGGTAAGCGGCGGCATCCTTAATGATGTCTCCTGAGCCTAGTTCATATGCACACTTGACAGCACGGTTTACATCAATGTCAGATCTGTATACAATGTATCCATCCATCAAACTCAAACTGGTTACCTCAGTTGATCAGCTTCCCTTCCTCTTGATTTTCTTGTGCTCTTCAGAGTTACAGAATATACAATCCGGCTTGAAGATAGTGTTATCACTCTCAGTTGAAGATCGCTTACTTGTTCTTGATGCACATTCTGGATGAACCTCCATGCAGTTAAGATTCATGGTGAATCTCTGATAACATTCACGTTGATATCCATCATTGTCTGTACTGTATATGTTTTGTGGATGAGATCACACACTTGTTGCATTCTCTGTATGGAACCAGCTGGTTGGCACAGTCTTTAGGTATTGCACTTCTCTTTGGTGTGGCCACTCTCTTGTCACTTTATCTCATGCTGATGAAGAAGAGAAGTGGTCCAGATTGTGATCCCTGAACATGTATTGCACATCTTGGTTTCATTTTGGAGGTTGACGCTCATCTGACATTACGTTTTCACTTTGATGGTGGGCTATCCTCCATGACTTGGATCGGCAATATAGTAAAATAAAAATCAACATTCAGAATGGATGCACATGTAAAGATGGTGAATGCATTCATTATCATGTAGTAGGAAGGAATAAATTGAATGATGAGGACAACCATCAACCATGGCCACAATAACATTCTGACCCTGTATACAAAAATATGACCACAGGACCCATAGCTTATCTGGGCCCTGGCCTAATGTTGTAACCCAAATTTGGTAGCATTCTGATTGGTGCGTCTGGAGAGGAAGGTTTTTGAAGGTACTTGTGTGATTTCCCCAAACATTTACGAAGTCTGCCATTTTGATCCACTTCCGGTCACGTAATCGGCATGACTTCCACAATTTAATTAACATCCCTATTCTGGCCTAATGTAACCCAAATTTGGTAGCATTCTGACTGGTGGGACTAGAGAAGAAGATTTTGGAAGGAATTTGTGCGACCGCCATTTTCACACACCTCTGGTCACGTGATCAGCAAGGCCTCCACAATTTAACATTAGAGCTCTATCCTAATATTGTCACCCAGATTTGGTAACAATCTGACTGGTGGGTCTGGACAAGAAGATTTTTAAAAAAGAATTTACACTTTTCCAAACAATTGAGCATGTCGGCCATTTTGACACCCTTCTGATTATTTGATCAGCATGATCTCCACAATTTAACATCCTTACCCTGGCCTAATGTTGAAACCCAAATTTGGTAGCATTCTGATTGGTGGGTCTGGAGAAGAAGATTTTTGAAGAAATTTACTATGTTGGCCATTTTGACCGACTTAGTCACGTGACGAACGAGGTTTGCAATTCCTGTTACCAGTTACTGCCAAATTTCAGCCGGATTGGCCCAGAAGTTTGGCTGGAGAAGTCGAACAAGGAGATGGACGAACGGACGGACGGACAGTGCGCGATGACAATACCTTATCTGGAATGTAAATTCCAGATAAGCTAAAAATCCCTGTCTTTAAAACTTAAAAATATACCGAATAATTATTCGGCGTAACAATCCTTGTGTTGGAACTGCCACACACCGTCAGTTTATGTCATAGAATCATAGTTGTGGTATCAAATGTTCGGTATATGGACACAGTTTATTGTAATATATGACTTGGATAAATAAAGTCTCACATATGCACTTAACACAAAAGTAAATGCGTGGATATCTGGAACGTCACAAAATGATCAAATTTCTCCAAAGTCTTTTGACATTTTACTTTTGTTGTGGGATTGTGATGGAACAACCTCAAAAGATATTGTGATGCTAAAGCAGAAGAGAATTGTTGTGTCATATTGTGACATGTTAATGTGGTGTCATTCTTCATGGTTAATCTTCTCTTCATTCTTCTTCTTCATCCATCACAATCTCACAACAAAAGTAAAATGTCCAAATATGTCATGATGGCATTCTACCTTGTTTGGTGTTTTTTTTTTTGAGATTTCATCATTGTTTTTACAATTCTCTAAAAATTTTTTTACCTTCTCTGAAGGGGAGGGTATTGCACTTGGGTTCGTTTGTTTGTCTGTCTGTTTGTTTGTTTGTTTGTCCACACAGTACTTTCGTGCTTTTCTCCACAACCGCTTGTTGGATTGAGACAAAATTTTCACCAGAGGAGTGACTACTCATGTAAAATGTATTCTTGATAAATATGACATCATAGGTCACGTGGTGTGGCAGCCATGTTGGAAAAACGGTAAAACTTTGGACCTCTGTCTCTGAAACCACAAGGAAAAATTTTAAACGTGACACATGGCAAGTACTTCTCATGGGTAATAAATGTAATGTTTTTTATGACATCATAGGTGCCTTCATTAAGACGCCATAATTGCATATGTAAAACGCTACATCCGATCAGTATGAACATTTTTGAGAGTTATCTTGGGATAAAATGGTCCACAGAAAAAAAAATTGATGACTTCATCGGTCACGTGATTCGGCAGGCATATTGTTTTTGTTTTTTTTAAACCTTCAAAAATCTTCTTCTCTGAAGTGGCTGAACAGATCGAGAGAAACTTTACACTTATGACCGCCTATCTTTGAGGACCAAAATGTTCACACACATGATGTCATAGGTCACATGGTTTGGCAGCCATATTGAATTTACCCTAAAACCTATAAAAGAATCTTCTTCTCCAGAACGGCCGGACAGATCGAGGGGAAACTTCACACAAATGTTCCCCAAGCCTTAGGGATACCAGGGTATTCACAAAAAATTGATAAGATCCATGGTTGTACTTATTTGGTCTTCCATTTGATTTTAATTGAATTTATTTTAATCCCATTCTGAATTCATTTGAATGAAAATAAACATCATGGGTCAGGGTCAAGTGTCCGTTTAAAGCAGGACGTCTTGGTACCCGGTCATCACTGTGAGCAGTTATAAAGTGGCAGTTCTAGTTATGTCTACTATGAATTACAAAACATTCCAGTACACAAGCACCACACAAAATAAACTACACAAAAACCATATTATAAAACAAGTCCTGGTGAGGGTCTGCAATCTCTGATTGGTCCTTTTCTTGTTTAAAATGTTTTATTTGAAAGCATCATGAAATATGCTCAGGTGGCATCAAAATGTGAAAACTCTGGAGGGAGTGAAAGCTTTTGCAGGCCACTGTACCCATCTCATCCACCAAGTTTCAGCCGAATCCATCCACAACTTTTTGAGATATCGTGCTATATATTATTTATGGTCCTATCTCTCAATGTTGGAGTCACTTTAAAAAAAAAAAAAAACATTGTCGGATCCAGATCTGGATCTCTCCAAAATCTAAACAATTCGTCCTCGTCACAAACCCAACCTGTGCACCAAGTTTTGTCCGAATCCGTATAACTTTGAGATATCTTGCTCACAGGCATACGGACAGAAAGGGGTGAAAACATAACCCCCATCCACCTTTTGAGGAGGTAATGAAAGATAATGTGGATTTTTTTTACGGGTTCTTTTTTTTGGCACACACTGTGCAATCCTTGTCGAATGTGCCATGCTCTGCACAAAGTGTCGGTTCTGATGAAGCAGTTTCTTGGCTAGGGGTTATAATCCCACTCCAACGCAGCTTATACAATTCACCAATTCAAGTGTAAGTTCACCTTTCACATGCAGTATGTTTTATTTTTTAAGTACACGTGTTTTATTGTGCATCTTGACCATTAATCCCACATGTAAAGGGAAAGAGAAAGATTACAAACATGAGTAAGATGCTCTACAAGACGAGACGTACCATAGAAACAATGAATCGCTCCGGTAGGGATTTGGTTTTATCACGCTTTCATGTCCAACAGAATGGGTACACGCCACTTCACATTGCTTCCAAGAAAAACCAGGTCGAAGCTGTGCAGGCCATGCTGGCGGCAGGTGCTGATAGCAGCATGCTTACCCAGCAGGGTGTTGCACCAATACATCTTGCTTCATTGGAAGGTCATGCTGAAGTGGTAGCACTTCTCCTTGCCCGAAGAGCCAACCCTGGTCTCACCACGAAGGTAAGGGCTTCGAATATGACAGCCATTCTTAAAAACGGAAGGCTTAAATCATTTACATCATGTTCAAGATCGTTTTTACATTGGTCCTGGCTTTCTTCCGAAGGTGCCATCTACAGATTACATTTGCAAAATTGTGGAATTTTTGACTCTTCCTCAATCCTTCGTCTTCCTTAACACCACAACAGCGTTCTCATCCATTGCCGTTCTTTCCCTTCTTCCTCTACAACCTCACTTCCCCTTCCCCTTATCCACCAGGCCCTAATCTAATGTTATAAATCCGTGATGGGATATCGAAAGCTTTTCTTACAGATAGCACAAACTACGAATTATTTTGATTGTTTACTTTCATCCTTCCTGTTAATTTTTTGTTGTGGGCATCTGTTATTTTCCTTTCCAAAGGGGGGGCTTACTCCACTGCACCTAGCAGCACAGGAGGACTGCGTTGGTGTCGCTGAAGTACTCTTCAAGTACAAAGTTGATGGAAATGCTGTAACAAAGGTACAATCCTGGCACATCCTCATCGTACCTCTCCAATCCCCACCATCATATATTGCTTCTCAAAATGTTATCACTGTGAGAGTAACTAGAACAAAATGTGTTTATCTATAGATGGGGTACACCCCTCTGCATGTGGCTTGTCATTACGGCAACATCAAGATGGTAAATTTCCTTCTGCGCAATGCTGCAAGGATCAACAGCAGGACCAAGGTACGGTCCATACTCAAATCAATTAGCTCATTGTGATATTATAAGGAATTTTTCCAAACATCGCTGGCATACATACCTATCACAGCATTGATATAATTCATCAAGTCATCATTTGTTTTAAATTCACAAAATAGTATTATGGATTTATATACTTTGATGCACCTTATATGCTATCATGTCACCCAGATGATTTCACACCATTTCATTTGTCGTTATGCACCTCCTTGTCTGAATTACCTTTCCCTCGTGCGAATCGCATTACCCATGGACAGAGTGGTTATACTCCTCTGCACCAAGCTGCTCAACAGGGGCACACGCTTGTCATCAATGCTTTACTTCAGCATGGAGCAAGGCCGAGTGAACTGACCACGGTGAGTGTTATCAGAAAACAGGCAATTACATTGTGGTTTGCAGTGGTAACCTATTAGTGAGAACCCTGAACTGGAAACCCATTACCTGGGGGGTTCAAATCCAGCTGATTGCACCAATATTAAGGATTTGGATTGTAATCTTCATGAGGTCAAGCGATTCTCAGGAAAATTGTCGCTGTTTAATTGTTTGTTGAAAATCCAGCTGGCTCATAAATAACCCACAAGGTGGAATCGTAAGCCTGTCCCACCTGGTCTGATGCTCGTCCAAGCATTGTGGTTTACATTTATTCCCTTCATTTGTTACAGGATGTCAATCTTAAAAACTCCTTCTTGACTTAATGAGACACGAGTACATTGATATTGTCCAATTATAATGTGTTTGATGCCCGACACAATGTTCGGTTGGCTTTTGTACTCGTGTACTTGTTAAGAAATCTGGGTATGTTGAATATAAATGTGGATTCCTGAGTTATTAAAGTTCAAGTTTTTGTTTGTTTGTTTTTCCACTCCGAACATCGGTGCATTGGACCAGACTGCGATTAACTGCTGGTTGATTAAACATGTCCGTACGTCCAATTCGTTCACTTGGATTTGAAGAAGTTTGTGGGTTATGAATGAAATGTCGCCACTGACGTGTATAAAATAGGGGTGAGTGTGGTCTAGTTTGTACTTTGGTTGGCTGTGGCTTTCAAAAATGACAGTAGATCATCCCAGCTCCAAAAACCTTATTTGATATACATACTAGGGGAAACGCCTGTAAAAATGATGGATGCACAAAACTCAACACAACACACACGCAAAGTTATGGATTATGTCCGATTAATTATTTGCAATAAATAATACAGCCCAAGAAATGATAATTTCCTTGGGGAGGATTTGCAGTGAGGGGAGCAATTTTTCAACTAATTTGTGATAACATTGCATATTGGAATGAGAGCATCGTAATGGCCCAAGTCCAGGATGCCACTGTATAGCACAGACACATACCTTTTATTGATTGCTCCTTTTATTTCAATAGGTTGTGCAGTTTAATGCTGTTCCTTTTTGAAATAAATATTGACTGTCATTGACCCCAACATGAGGGTAAGGCGATCTTTAGTAGCCTTAAATCCGGAAGCATGTTTTTCTTCATGGGAGATGAAAGTGTGCATTGGCATTTGCTTCCAAAACAAGCCTGTTCATCGATGATATGAATGAGGCAAATGAAAAAAAACACTTGAGCTCTTTATCATTAAGAAACCCTTGTAGCCTTTTCAAGATTGTTGAGCAGGCCAAAAAAATTGTGAATTAAGATCCCAGTGAGGGAGAGGGAGGTGACCAAGGATGAGCCTTGATAAAAGATAATTAAATAAGGCCGTTAATTATCATCAAACTAGGAGTTTTAATTAACCCAAACACCCAATTTTAATTCATGCACACACAACCTTGCAGATCCCTTGGTATGCATGCAAAGTTTCAGGCTGCACGCTTTCATTGTGTTGGAGTTACGGAGGAGATGCATGCGCGCGCGCGCAACCACACACACAACACACACACACACACACACACACACACACACACACACACACACACACACACACCACACACACACACCACACCCACAACACACACACAACACACAACACACACACACACACACACACACACACACACAACACACACACAGTCATTTATTAGTATGGATTTGAATGACTATCATTTTCATCAATCGGTTCATCTATTTCCATGGATCTCTTTCTGAATGATTGCCACTCAGACTCACCTATGAAAACATTGCATATTGGAATGAGATTGAGCATCGTAATGGCGATCTTTAGCATTCCCCCCCTTTTTGTTTTTTTGGCCAATTATGTTGATTTGGTCGGTTAATTATATAGTGAAAAAAATGCTTTGCCAAGTATATTGGTCGGTTGCGTTTGTCTGTCTGTCTCTGTTTTTCTGTTTGTTTGTTACACGATTTTTGGCCGCAGTTTTCAAGCAATCGTTCTGGAAAATTTTGTGTGTGTAGTTGACCGGCCAAGGACAGCAATGCTTAATTTTGGTGAAGGTCGGAATCTGGATCCGGATCAGATAACTTTTGAAATGATTCTTCACCATTGAGAGATCGGGCCATAAATGATATTGCATGATATCTCAAAAGGTTATGGATGGATTCGGATTAAACTTGGTGGATATGTTGGGTGTGTGACAAGGACTAATTGATGCGATTTTGGTGAAGATCCAAATCCGGAGCTGAGAATTTTTAAATTAATTCTTCACCATTGAGAGATAGGGCCGAACACGATATGTAGCACAATATCTCAAAAGGTTATAGATGTATCCAGATGAAACTTGGTGGACAGGTTGGGTGTGTGAAAAGGACTAATTGATTCAACTTTTGTGAAGATTCAAATCGGGATCTGGATAAGAGAATTTTTAAAGTGATTCTTTACCATTGAGAGATGGGGCCAAAAACTATGTATAGCATGATATCTCAAAAGGTTGTGGACGAGTTATGACAAAACTAGGTGGATGAGTTGGTTAGATGACAAGAACAAGCTGATTTGTCTTTGGTTAAGGACCAGATTCAGATCTGACCTGTCAGTGGGATACAAAATGTAAACTGTCCAGCCTGGTGGAGGTATGCGCTCTACCGGGTGCCGTTCCGTTTCACCAAGTGTCACTCTACGAGTGATTTTTCATTCTATCTATCTCTTTGTTATGAGGAATATTGAAATTTTTTAAATCATATGTCGGTTTGTGTCATTCGTTTGTATGTTTGTATGTTTATCATACATGTGATGTAGGACTAGAGTCCACTTTTTGGGGGGCTCAGACTTGCACTCGACTCTTCAGGACTCGGACTTTGAATGTCAAGTCTCGAGTGAGTGTGTGTGTGGTCTAGTTTGAGTGTGGTCTAGTTTGGACTTTGGTTGGCTGTGGCTGAGTGTGGTCCACAATGTTTATCAGTGATGTTGGACTCGAGTCCACTTTTTGGGGGGCTCAGACTCGCACTCGACTCTTCAGGACTCGGACTTTGAATGTCAAGTCTCGAGTCTGGCAAAATTTAGTGTACAGTAAAACTTTTATGGTACAGTAGAAGTAAAAAGTGTACATGAACGCTTTTAGGGTACAGTGGAAGGAATAGTGTACAGTATAAAGCCTTTAGTGTTCAGCAGCAAGCACCCACACGTACAGTAACCAGGCCTAATTGATTTCCCATGAAAATTATTGGGCCGTGCAACCGTGAAGAAGGTGATTATAAAGGATTAACAGACAGAATTAAACAATCCTGCACAGAGGAAAATGAAAATAACTCCAACCGATGTTCCAGATTTTCGGACATATTAAACTCAGACGTCCTACCTTTGTGTAATGGCGCGCAATCCAAAACGTATTCTGTTCTTTCAAAGAGCACTTTTAATGACTCACTAAATAGCTTTAAACCTGAAGACCAAATGGCTTATCTTTAGACCCTATCACCATTTTAGTTTTCAGTGCTGCACAAAAATAAGGGACATTTTCCGGATAGTAATAAGAATGAGGTTTTGTAATGTAAGAAGAAAGTGTGAACGAGTCATCTATTTATACGCTGCCTTAAGCCATCTTTCTTAAAGTAAACTATGTTGAAAAATATATGTTTAATAAACATGGTAACATACTTTACATCGTTGTACTTGTAAACATGAAAAAAGACTATTATTTGGACATTCATATCAACAAGTTCGGCATTACTTTTCGTTTTATGGAAAAAAAAACAATAAAAACAAGCAGTCATAGACTGGTATTACGAAATCGTCAACTTGACCTCTGACCTTGTCTAATAAAAGCTGTCTCTAGAGAAGGTAGCGACGCAAACAGAAGTTTCTACAGATGATTCTGCACCAAACCATCAAAATTGAATGTTTGACCTCACTGTGACTTGACCTTTGACCGATTTTGACCAAAATCTAATCAGCGCTAGCATCACCCTCCTGAACACGTGGTGTAATTTGACATTGTAGCTTTTTTCCGTTCTCGAGTTATAACTTTTTTTTGGATGTTTGACCTCACTGTGACCTTGACCTTTGACCGATTTTGACCAAAATCTAATCAGCGCTAGCCATCACCATCCTGAACCACGTGGTGTAATTTGACATTGGTAGTTTTTCCGTTCTCGAGTTATAACTTTTTTTTGGATGTTTGACTCACTGTGACCTTGACCTTTGACCGATTTTGACCAAAATCTAATCACGCTAGCCATCACCACTGAACCACGTGGTGTAATTTGACATTGGTAGCTTTTTCCGTTCTCGAGTTATAACTTTTTTTTGGATGTTTGACCTCACTGTGACCTTGACCTTTGACCGATTTTGACCAAAATCTAATCAGCGCTAGCCATCACCATCCTGAATCACGTGGTATAATTTGACATTGGTAGCTTCTTCCGTTCTCGAGTTATAACTTTTTTTTGGACGTTTGACCTCACTGTGACTTGACCTTTGACCGATTTTGACCAAAATCTAATCAGCGCTAGCCATCACCCTCCTGAATCACGTGGTGTAATTTGACATTGGTAGCTTCTTCCGTTCTCGAGTTATCGTGCCTACAGACAAACACACAAACACACAAACACACACAAACAAACAACACAAACAGAGGACGGAAGTCATCAATATACTTACGAAATCTTAGATTTCGTAAGTAATAAGCAATTATATCTCACTTCTGATTGGCTACATAATGCCTTCCATTGCCATTATTATTTGAGATAGAACCTCGACATTTGGTATGTTTAACTGTAAATGCTATCCTGAGGACGTGTTAAAATCCGTGCGCCATAGCATATCGGGAATCAAATGCACAGCGGTCTCCGAGCTGTTCGGGTAACGATGAGAGTTTTTTCACATTTGATTTAAAAAAAACAAAAAAACATTTTGTATCACAGTGTGAAGGGGATTGCTGTGATTACCTGAATTGGTCGGAATGTCAAATCTGAACAAACCTGAAGGAATTGGAGGAAAAATAAGGGTTACGGTTATGGTTACGGTTATTAATTTTTTTGTTCTTTAAAACAAATCATACCACAGTGTGAAGGAGACTTCTGTGATTACATAAACTGGTCAGAATGTCAAATCCAACAACAACAAAATGAATGAATTAGAGTGAAAATATGGAGCAGGAAAGCTTGGTTCCAAACATGATTTCAGGATAAAATCATCTAAATAATGTCAGCATCTGTTTCCTTGACAAAAAGTAACCTAAAGATGTTTGTTTCAATATGGGTTTATATTTTAAAAACATATTTTTCAAAATTGGATCTGGAAAACCAGAGTTAGATTTCTCTGTGCAGCGACCGGTGGAATTTGCTCGTGATTAATAATTTTTACTTTTATGTGAATGATTGTTTAATTGAACTTGTATATGAACAGTTTTGAAGTTTTACCTTTGTTGGTGCTCTTTTCCTTTACTCTCGGATGACGAGCTGAAATAACTGAAATAACAGACTTGATGAAGTTAATTGATGAATATTTATCTGTTAGTACAGAATAATCCAATTGTTTTTACAGCTCCCTGCCAAAATTAATTTTTATCTACAAATATTGAGGCTTGTGGCAGAGCATAACGACAGCAGGCAATGGATCTGGGGTAATGACAAACTGGGGCAAAGGGATAATGGTGGGATGACAACAATTATGGATGAATCACAGCACAATGAAAGGTTATTGAAGGAGAAGGGTGAGAAGGGTCTTGGGTGGGTGTAGTAATGCTCACTAGTGGAAATGGAAGAGGCCCTAAGGGGAACGGACTTGAAAGGCTCTTGCGAAGAGCTCAAGCCAATGGACGCAAGAAGAGAATTTCCAAACGAGAAAAGACGGGTTAATGAAGGAACGGAGGTGAGCATTGAGTTTAGAGTTGAGGCGTGGAACACGGAAAGGGTTTTTGGCAGAATGCATGAGACCTCGAGGGATAGTGGATGGACAGAGAGGTGAGAGGGCAGGAGTACAAAGATTAGACAAGAGACGGTAAAACACCTCCAAGGCCACAAACCACACAGTAAACAAAGAATTAAGCAAATTAGCAACGAATGTTAATGTTCCCCGTAAAGGAAACCCCACCTGGTCACTATTTGATGCAATTTCTTGACAGCAAAGTACAAGTATGACTGTTCAGTCAGTTTTTAGGTCATCTCTTACCGAGATGACCTAATAAAGCCGGACCAAATGTCCTACTCTCCGTCCTACGTCCGTCAACAATTTTCTTTCCGATCTTGATGAAACTTAGATGTGGGTAAGGTCGATGAGTGTTGCACAACGAATATACTTTTGTCCGGGTCAAGGTCAGGGACGACGGTCACGAGGTCACGTAAGTATAAAAATCGCCATTTTCAAAACCTATCTAGTCTGCATTCTACAGAATATTCGGCAACTGTTATTGATGAATAGTAAAAAATATTATCTTGTATCTAACTGGACAGATTTTTGAATTCCGTCCCGTTTGGCCGCACGTAACCTGAAGATGGTCAAAAAACACCTCCGGTACAAAGAAAAACTTTTTTATCCGTACTTTGATAGATTAATGTATAAGTGAGGAAAACAAAACGACATATTTCCCACATTAGGATCGAGGTCAGGGTCAAGGTCACGAGTTACAAAGTTGTGAAAGTCGCCATTTTCAAAAACCTATCTCGTCTGTCATTTTAGGAGATTTCTGGCAACGGTCATCGATATATGAAGTAAAAAACATTATAGAGACCATGTCACACCCACACGGGGTAATTTTATTACAATCAAACTCAGATGAGGTATTCAAAGCTAATGATCATTTAACCACCACCCGTCTAATGTTGTCGTGTGAGCAGCTGGACTTCTCTTACCAACAGTTCTTTAGCAACTTGGCAATTTCGCTTGGTGTTGAAAAATGTTGAATCCAAAGCTCAGATGGATGTGGAACTCTCATTCCAAGACTCTAGTGTAGTGTCCTCACCCACACTATAAATATATAATTATCTGCTGTCAGGATTGTTTATTTTGTTTAATATGTATTTGTATTAGTATTCTTTCCCTTCCCCACTTTTAATACTTTTGTTTTATACACATACAAGTTGTGGCACTCTGTCTATGTTCTCAAAACGAAGTCATTTTTTTTCATGCAGAATGGTAACAAGCCCTGGCGATTTCAGCGCGTCTTGCTACATCTCCGTGGTAGATACACTGAAGCCTGTAACGAAGGAAGATGCTGAAGGAACACGGTAAGGCCAGCACAAGTAATGGGGCAATTTCAGACAACATTTTCATTTCATTTCATCAACCAAGGGGTAGAGGATTAAAAAAGGAAACTATATACTCATCCTTTCAGTCGTGTGTGTGTGTGTGTGTTGTTGTGTGTGTGTTGTGTGTGTGTGTGTCCCTTTGGGTGTGCCCCACTGTGTGTGCCCTTGTGTAGTCCGTTTGCCACCCGTATATGTTCTGTACTTTAACCTTGTTGTAATGAGAAGTGTATTGTTTTTTTGTGGTTTCGTACTCACATGGGTCTATAGAGTGAAAATTTTGGGCTTGTGCCGAAGCAGCAACTTTGGGGACGCCGCTAATTTGCATAAATCAAGATGGCCACCAGACGGGTGGTTGGAAAATAACTTTTCAACCATTAACTTACAATCACGTGTGATACTCTCTTTTCTGTATAATTTTGACCTGAGGAATCGATTTGAGGTCAAATTTGATTTGGGTCAATTCAGGGTCAAGGTCAAGTTCAAGGTCATTTTCGGCCAAATGAAATAAAATAATAATAATACATTTTCAGAGCGATGGTGGTCAAGCGTTTATTCAGTAATCGCGATCACCATTCATCTCAGAGCCGAAGCAAATGCATGACTGTCAGTTTCCTCGTCATCTTCCACATCTGCTTCTCCTTCCTCTTCCATTTTATCTTGGTCTTCGTCTCCTGTCTTGAACGGGTTGAAGCAGGCGTTACGACAAACACAAGCGCAATACACAGTGCATTATATCTTTCCATGGTGACAGCTGCAACGTTCAGTGCCACACG
>CM068957.1:151893623-151906583 GCA_035128595.1 Eptatretus atami | reverse complement strand
CTCTATTGGATGTCGGGGTGGACCGTTTTGAAATTAACTCCGTTCGTACCCAATCAAAAATTTTCCCAAAGCCTTGGTTTCGACAAAACCCGTCCACCCCGAATCAGATGATAGCTTTATAATATCAAACATCATGAACTTCTTTCCTCTCGAAGTGGCACGGTTGATCCGGAAAGCCCCATTTTATGAGTGAGCATTGTCAAATAAAACTCAAGCGCTTGCTGCACGCGAATAAAGAACTCCATCGAATTCCAAAATAGATAGACTTAATATGACTGGTCACTTTTAAGTGAAATAAAAAGCAACGATTATACAATCTGCGATTGTTCAAAAGAACCATGGTTTCATAGCAGTGATTTTCATTGTGCATATTAGTAGACAAAGCAGAACAAATTAACACCACCAGGCCAAAGGTATAAGCCACAACTTATGTATTAACAACAGCTGAATGGTTTGACTGCAAAACTACTGAATAAATTGCAGTTTATAATTAAATTGGAAACTATCGGGAATAGCTTATTAAAAACAAAGGAAGGAAGGGAGGGAAAGTCGTCTTACTCCTCTGCCTTCAGTAATTGATAATTCATCCTGGAATCTTGTGCAGACGAAAGAATTAAAGCTAAACATGCAAAAAATATGACGATATCAGAACATTCTCTGTTCAGGTGAAATAACTGAAGCTGCTTTAGCAACAAGCCAGAACGCTGTGCCTGTGTTGGTCTTAATGGTTAGTGGTGGCGGGCTTTGGATCCGAGGGTCCTGAGTTCAAATCGCTCAGCTGTTGAATTTAATACCAGGTGGGTTAAAAGCTCTGATGTAGTGCATCTTCCGAGGTCGCCATGAGTGGCCAGCATTTGCTGCTGTACTGTGTCGGCGGAAAATCTCTCACATGTGTGCCCAATAGCCAAGGAGGACTGCTTTAGCAGCACAACGTCTCACAGAGTATAGGTCCCAATCTTCTCTCCTTATAGCAACAATGTAAAATCAGGTGGCAGGAGTTGCATTGCAACAATGTTTGCCCAAATAATAGGCTGTTATTTTTGGGTTGGCGTCGACCGTTGAAAGCCCAAGTTTTGTCTTACACCGACCCGAAGCTCCCACAGCTGGCTGAATGTCATCAGTATAAGGCTGTCACTTTCAGTCAAACAAAGTTGAATCAATGTTATGATGACCAACCACGCACCTGCCAACGAAAGGTCCCATACAATGATCCAAACTACGTGGTCGATGCGTAGTCCTTTCCTTCTCGGTCTCGACATATTGAACTCTTCTTAAACTGACTAACTGCTCTGGTGGCGGCACCACTTTCTATCTATATGACAATCTTCTCTATTCAAAGACTCTGAGTATCATGGGAGTATGCAGTACTCGCATATAGAGGGATGATACGGGGATAAAATGGCCACCATTCAAATGTGTCACAATGATTATGTGCTCATAAACTCCAATAAGATTGACTCATAAGGGGGCATTTAAAAGCTAACCCATATTCTCGAGCGTTTTCTTGAACTAGGCAAGAACTTAAAAAGATGCCAAAATTACAATCGTTAAAGTACCACCATGAGGAGATCACAACTCAAATGCCCAATTTGTACTTCTTCTCATCCTTGTATTATTCCCTCTAAAAAAACAATGTTAAAACTGTTTAGCCCAACCGACCTCAATGACATCTGCTGAACACCATGATTTGCAATTCCAAGCATGACGAAGCTTCCTTTCTCTGGGTTAGTGCACGCAATCCAAAATTATAAAAAAATAAATGAAACAATTAATCGTTATAAAGGAAAAGAAAATCTAACATAGACATATCACTCAACCAACGAGAGGCCAGGATTGTGCGAGGGCGACATGGACACTGACAACCCTATTTCCAAAAGTTTAACAATCAACTCTCATCCTCCAATCAACTGACAAATATGAGAACCAATTTGATAACATGGATGGATTTAATCCATTTCCAAAATAACAAATATTTAAAACATTAAGTTTTTTTTTTGTTCGTTTAAACGATAATCGCGATCAACATTCCTGCACATGATATGTGGTAATCCAGCATTGTGGACTTAGAGCAAAAGCCCAGGCCTTGAGGTGGGGAGGAGGGGTAGAATGTACCATAAACCAAATTAATGACATACTGTGAGATGATTTAATCCTACCAAATAACAAATATGTGAAACATTAAGCCTTTATTATTTACAAAAAACATTGCAGAACAAGAAGAAAAAAAAACATTTTAAGAAAAATAGTAAATAACAGCAGGGACAAGCCGGTAGGCGACATGGGTGGGCGCTCTACATAATTGCATACTAGTCTACAGTTTTTGACGGATTTGGGGCTGAAAATTTAAATTTGACAAAGAGGTTGATATAGTGCGCATAAAAGCACGAAAGGGCGGATTTTTGATTTGTCGAAAAAATAATTTTTTTTGACGACTTTTCAAAAATTCCAAAGTCCGTTGCTAGGCAACCGTTGCTCTCCATAGCAACGGTTGCTCAATACAGCATACAACTTTAGATCCTGGTATGAAACCTTACCGTCAAATTCATCTCAAAAATCGGTTGACTCCTCTGGCCTCCAGCAGCTGTCCAATTTACATACAAACAAACATACAAGCGTTAGACGACATGGGTGGTCGCTTTACATACTGCATACTAGTCATAGGTTTGACGGATCGGCGCTGAAAATTTTTGACAAGAGTGTGATTATAGGACGCATAAAAGCCTTGGAAGCCGATTTGATTTCCGAAGAAAATTAATTTTTTGGGGATTTTCAAAAATTTCCAAGTCCCGTGCTAGGCAATGGTGGCGTTCCATAGCAGAGTGCCAAAAGCATAGAACTAGCATTCCTGGTATGAACCTACCTTCAAGTTTCATTCAAAAATCGGTTGACTCCTTTGGCCTCCAGACTGTTCCCATTACATATAAACATACAGACAGACGGAAAAACTGAGAATAAAAGTCCAGTCCAGGCGACCACCCAACAGTACATACATACAAACATTACCAAACATACAGACAGACGGAAAACTGAGAATAAGGGGTAGTCTGCGCGGAGCCCACCCAATGAAATCTCAAAAAAAAAACAACGAAAAAGGTGGGAATGACAGCACATTACGATTCCCACACATGACACGGACAATCCTTTTATGGATTACCATCACCGACATGTATGACATTTACTTGTTGTGGGATGTGATGGAACAACGTCAAAGATATGTTTGATGCAAAACCAAGAAGGAGGATTGTCGGTGTCCGTATTGTGGGGCCAGAAAAGTAAAAAATGTCTGCTGAATCACTAATTCTTCCTTAAATGGCAAAGGTTTTCAGTTTGGTACATCTTATAGTTCAAAAGATAACTATGTGAGGCATGTACTCACTTTATACAGCAAATCATCTACAATCCATGCTCTGTATGAATACAATCCCAAGTAGGCCAGCGGTAATAGGTCAGATTTTGGTAGCTTAATCAAACCGGTTGACACAAATCTAACAAGAGTTCATATGAAAGATAGGGATCTCAGTAACTCATTTTTCCTGCTTGTCTCATTTTTTGGTGTACGGCCCATGAAATATCACACGCGTGAAGGATACCCATTAGAAAAATTTTGACCATATTTCCGAAAATCACGTGAATTAGCCATAACTACAAAGCAATGCGCCCCTATTTGTACGATGATGTATTGAATGTGCAGAATGAACAGGGGGAATACCTACTAGTTACCTTAATGGAATCACTTCGAGATAAATATTATGTACATTTGATGTGCTTTTAATAGAAAAAAGACGTAATTTCCGGACCGCTAACTTCGAAAGATCATCAACTACAGAAACAAAATCTCCAATTGTCATTATTTTTTCTATACTTTATATGTGTTCAGTTTACCATCATCAATATCATGAAAATATTTGAAACAAATTATCTACTAGCATGATATATTACGATTATATGTGCTCCTGAAAGTATGCAACAAGTGATCGTATAGAGCGTGATATGTTACACCAATACACATTGTTCTACGAGAAAGGAACTAGAACGAGTAGGTATTCTTCTATAGCGAGTAGTCATCGATACTGTTAACCATCACTGTCCGTGTCCAATTTTGGTCACCAGGTGTGCAGTTCGTTGCCACACTGCCTGTCACTGCCGTGGCACACATGCACTACGTCTTAATGTGCAAGCAAAACTGTCTTGTGAGCAAGCTGCAAGCGAGTTGGACATGGTTCACTTCCATGGCATTGAACACACCAAGACCATCTAAACATCTCCGCTGACTGTGGGCCATCAAACAATGTGGGATGCAGCACACCTTCTCCTTACTTTTCTCGTACCATCCACGACCCTCTATCGGAATTTCCTGGATTTGCCAGTGGGCCATTCATCCATACTCGGGCTGTTGCGTGAACGGATCTCTTTCACTATGTTCGAGAAAAGCTGTTCAACGATAGCAACAGCACTGGCGACATCTTGGTGCGCTGCGATTTCCATCCCTGAAGATCATTCAAATTCTGTAGGTGTGCATCCATATATTTCCCTTGAGAATCATACATGGCACTGACGTAAATGTCTTGAAGCAGCCACTGCCTCCCTGGAGATCGGCTCATTGCGAGGGACTTCGAGTGGTGTGGACCATTATTATCTAAAGATGCAGTATTTTTTCATAGACTTTCCCAGCTTTCTTTTTACCATAGCCGAAGAAATGCCTGATTACAGAGTCACATCCTGTCAGGGCATGAACGCAGAAAGCCGGGTACACATTTCTGGAAGCAAGCTGTAACACTACTCTGATGGACTGGATCAAGCTCCTGATCCATGCTATTTTTTTCTCTATCCATATTTCGGACCAGTTCCTAACTGTGGAGATACGTCGACTGCTAAGACAAGCAAATCAGGGTCTGCTGATTTTTGTATGGCGACCGAGCAACATTGTTACGTACCTGAACTCCATCATCGGCATGCTTCACATGAAGAAATATCCAGAGAATCTGCTCTTCCTGCATTGATGCGACGTTGACTTGGTCATAGATACATTCCTGCAGATGAAAGGCATCCTGTAAGCGACCATCAGCATAATCCACCAGCCAAATAGAATCCGCCTTTTCTTGGTGATCTTGAAAGTTCTTTTGCCTGCGGTGCACTGTTGCGTGACGTGACTACAATGAAGTGTGTCCAAGGTGGATTGGTTTTGCATATAGAGCCATGAAATTCGGTCCATTTGGTACTGGGCGTCCAGCCAATACTTGGTTAGTCGGGATCCACCAGCACACAAGCAAGGCATCTCGTTTCTTTCGTCTGTCTTCACAGAATTGACATCATCATATTGGTCGAACTCGATGCGGGTGTGGTGTGTTTTATGCAAATTGAAGCAACTGGTTTAAGGTTAACACTGCGCCAAGTTACACAAACGTAGCACCATTTCCACCAGGATATGGAGTTCACCATAGCATCCCGAAGTACACCTGGGATGTTGGTTATCACTTGCCAGTGTTTCGGCTCTTCATCAACTAGGCCTCAAGAGAATATGCCATAGTTCTGCTAGGTGTTCTTCCATTGGAGCTCTCATCTCTCATGAAAGATAGATGTCGGAACAGCGTAATGAAGAGAGCGCAGGACTGCTTCATGTTTCAGTCAGGGCGACTTGAGTCAATAGCAAAGCACGTCGGAAAACCATTTCCGGGTTGAATGCAACCAATGCTTGATCTGGAGCCAAAATCAGGATTTTTGTTTTCTTTTTGGGAAATCGAAAACGTTTTTGAGTTTGACATTTTGCGATTGGCTGGTACAGCTGTCTCTGCCCCCCAGTGCCAAAGAGATTCTGCTGATGTACTCTTCCATCTGTCTTTTCCCCAGGTCGTTGGACAACAACAAGGACTTACTGAAATATCCATTGGAAGGCGATGACACCAGACAGGTGTATCCTTCAAATGTGAATATTTCATGGACCGCACACCCAAAATATGAGGACAACAGGGCTAAAGCGTTAGCGTGAGATCGAGCCATCCCCAAGAGACTCTGTGTGTAGCCTTGGTGTCGTCAAGCCGGTTTGATTAAAACTCCTAAAAATATAACCCTTTATCGACTTACGCTGCGCCAAAGTGCTGCAGTTCACAACAGCCATTCATTGGTTTAACATTTTCTGCAATGAGGGGAGGAAATATTAAAGAGTAAAAAATAAATCTTGTGAAGACCGCGAACAAACAGATCACAGATTTCCTCTCCTTTGGAATAGATCTGTGTTAAAATCTTGCGCTTCAACATACAGAGAGTCAAAAACATTGATTTAAAAACTTAATGTCAAAACTCAAACGTTGAATCGATGTCAAAAATCTGCGGGGCACGGTTAAGTTGGGGTGGACTGCGTAGCGTGCTGGAAGCAGGTTAAAACTTTCAGTCAATTGCTGTTAAGTTTCGTGCCAAGGATATCGTCCCACAATGAACGAACTTCGAAAAAAGCGATATTAATGCCTGGGGAAGGCATCCTGGTAAAACCAAAGATATCATCATGTGCAGAGGTACAACATTAGCTACCTGTGAAGTTGAACCCAAACAAACGGATCCTGGAGAGTCGTCCGTAATAATTCAGCGATGACTCGATTTGTATGAAATGCTAACGAGACCTTTCTGCGTATGCAACTGTGTGTGGTGTTTACACTGAATTTGGTCGGATCGCAGGGAACTTTTAACCTGCTGCTTGGTTAAGTTGGTTAACAGTTGGTTTAATGCAAATCTGTAGTCAAATATATTTTAAAACATAATTTTTTCAAGCACTTAGACAAAGAGAGAAAATTTCAGGGATGGTTAACCATAAATGTTCTGTTCCTGAGCAAATGGATCAGAGAAAATACAAATAAGAAGAATATCTACGAACCTTCGGCCTTTCATAAGGGCCCACATAGTCCAAGACTTTTGCCCCAATACAAAACTGCAAATATAAATGTTTTGGATAGGGTTATCAGGATGATTGTTCCAACTTTTCTTGCACAGTGGCCACAACCTCCTTTCTTCACAGGGACATTAAATCTCATAACGGCATTTCTGATTTCAATGACAAAAATTCAAACGATCGGGACGCGTGTCCTGTTTATTAATTTGCGATGCTATACCAATAGAGGAGTGTTGAGAGACCATAATCTATCGCACAACTCTCATGCATCAGACGATGTACGATCTGACCAGAACGACGTCCCTTACGACCGATTTTTCTGTCAGATCGTGCGTAGTGAAGTATTGACTTATACGTTTTCTTTCGTGTTTTATTTGCTTATACAGTTGTACGAGTGATTTACCATGGCTTCTACAGACAGTGGTGAAAGAGAAAGTGTTGGTGCAAACATTGGAGCCAAATTGCAAAGTTTGACTCTGGGTATCGGTACTGCATGTTGATGAGTTTGGTTGAAAAGCAAACGGTGTCTCGATATTCGTGAAATTGAGAACAAAGGCTCAAACAATTTTGTAAAACTTTATTGTGAATAGTTCTGAAAAGTGGTTTGACAGAGGGTGCAAGGGAAGCACGTGAAAGTGACACAAGGCCTTCACTCGTCGCAACCTCTTGTGGTTCTTGACCACGATCGATCAGCAGCACAAATGCGTGAGTACATAAATACTGTATAATACTTATTCATTTATATTTCATGCTGCGTTTTCTTCTGTTTATTTATTATTTGAGGTGTTTTATATATACAGGTACTGCATAACTGTTTAATAATGTCCTTATCATCAAGGGCACTTTATTACCATTCATTAAAAAAAGTAAAACTTTCAATTTATCGGACCTTTGACATTAACGACAACCCCTCTCCACACACCACGCACATGCACGCACACGCACGCACACACAACACACACTTAGTCATTAAATCAAGGTTTACTGTATGTTTAGAAATGTTCTCGGCTTCTTTTAAAATGATTTTTTTAGCCTTCTTTTACAATCCTATCTGGGATGCATGAAAGATGCTCCAGCGTCACCCTCGGTTTACTTCTTGATGAGTGATTTCTATGCATGAGCAATCTGGAGCGATTACATCATGTTTTAAACCTCACACTATGGGTGTTGCACATTCTTCATGGTTGTGCCAAATGGAGCAGCGGTTCAAAATAATTTCTCTTATTGGATAAAACACATCTCAAGCATTTCACACACACAACCCACCTGCTATCAATGAAGAAACATTTAAAACATGTTGAACAGATAATATGGAGAATCCACTTCAATTCTAGACATGAAATTTTCAGAATAAGTGGGTGAGTTCCCTTAATAAAGGGGTGAGGTCCAATGGCACCCAAAGCTTTCTCGCCCACCTTGACCACATAAACTCCCTCCACTTCCCTCTGATACCTCAGACTAACTCTCTACACCTCCTCCAACAACCCCTACCTTAAGGAAAATCCCATCCTCACACAATCTCGCCAATCTCAATCCACAGTCTAACCTCTTTTCTCCTAACTGCTCCTCAGGCCTATCTGTTCTCTTGCAATTCTGTCTTCCCCATCCACACAAGTGTCCAGCCCATTCTCAGCCGCATTTTCACCATTCTCCCCTTCAAGCTCATTCTGCACACCAACTCTTACCCAGTCATCCATTTCCTTCTTCCACCTCTTCACCTCCTGCAATCTCCTGACCAGTTGTCTCACCAAAACACTGCAGCCTCTGTTGTTATCTCTCTGTCAGCTGCCACCATCTCCAGACCAAAAAAGAAGGCTGGAGTTACACACGAGTATCAGAACCTTCCCGTTCAAAATTTCTTATATCTTTCTGTCTGCCATTACTCCCTTCACCCTTCTCCTCAAGCATTTGCTCACACCTGAATCCTCCTCCGCACCCTTTGCCTCGATTACCCATCCCGGTCACTGTTTTCCCAGACCACTCAAACTATTTCCCTGTCTGACCTTGCTTCCTTCTAAACTGATATTCATTATTTTCTATGCTGCCCGACCACGTCACCTCAGTCTTCTCCATATTCACTCTCAGCTCATGCTTACAAAATGCCTCTTATCAACCCCCCCCCTCCCCTCCCCCCCAGTTACTCCCCTATAACCCCCACACACGTCTGCCACCACAACAGACAGATTGTTCCCCACACAAATCCTTCCCATTACTACCCCTTCAAGCCACCTTCCTCCTACGGCTTCCATCACCAATGATAAACATGAGTGGGCGAGAGCGTTCCCTCCCTCAAACGATTGTTCAAGACTCCTCAGACTCCTCGTCACAAGACCCTTTCATCACTTCGCTAACTCTCATCTGACAACCAAGGACCCCTTCTCTTTCATTCCCTTGTACAATCCTTTCCACCAACCTACATTCTGCTTCCGCACTCCCACGTTCCATCTCAGTTGCTGTTCCTCACCTCTGCTCTCTCGGGACAGTGTCGTAGCATTATCCACGTCCACAAATCCCAATGGCCATTTCATCCTTCAACCTTCTTTCACAGCTCTCTCAGTGTGAACATCCCATCCACCATCCCCCTGCCCCGTCTAAACCCTGCTCTTCTCGATCCTCCATGCCCACCTCTTCCATATCTCCCATCCAGATCCTCTTCTAAAACCTACATGACTGAAAAGAGCATAATGCCCGTTCTTCCCCGGTCATGATTCGTTCCTTGATCACATCCATTCCCCTCCCATACTGCACACAAATAACCCTGTCTTCCAATCCTCTGGAATTGAACCCTCTTTCATACATGTATTCAACAGCCTCCTTGCCCCACTTGATTCCACTTCATCCACTGCAAATTATCATCTCTGTACACACGTTCATCAATGCCTGGCATTCTTTCTTTTTTCTTATCCTCTTCAATTGCGTCCGCACTTCCTCTTCTGTGATCTCCACCAACCCACTTTGCTAGTTTTCATACCAGCCCCTCAACCTCTCCTTGTACCTCCGAATGACATTGCTCACGACATTTAATAATCTTACCAAACCCTGCTCTTAACCTACCTCCTTTTTCCACCATACCACAAACACCCACAGGGCTTGTGCGGTCGGGTGGTAACATGCTCTTCCACCACTGCCTTACAAGCTCTTAAACCCTCCCAAACTGTCGCTTCCTTACCACCACAAACCATGCTGTTCTATGTGCCACGCCTGTAGTAATCTTGTGGCTTTCCCACTTTGAAAGAATGAACCGCTATGGCCATCACATTCCACACCACCAACTCAAAACGGCTCTGACCCTCTCTATCCTCATTTCCCAACCAAATTTACGAAAACATTCCTCTTCTCCTGGCTCCACCAATCCCACAGAGCGTTAAAGTCCCCCGCAATGCACAGCATCACCTCCAGCTCAACCATTCCATTCATCCTCTCCAGTGCGTCCATGAAATTCCTGCTTCTCTGCCCCAGTCCTTTCCCCGCTTTGGCCCCATATACGACGTAACACACACCATTGATGCTCACTGTACCACCACCATGCCATAATTAGTCGCGTTTTCGCTCCCATTTTTCCATGCTAGACCACGCTACCTTCATGACTCTTCCACATACTATTATCGCCATGCCATACTCCTCCACCCCACCCACATTTGCAACCAGCTTGTCCATCCTCGCAATCCCACCCTGCTCCTTTCCATGTGTCTGGCTCACCACAACAGCACTTCCAACCTGATTGTCTAGACATCATGTCCACTACGGCTCAACCCTCTCCCGATTGATCCCACATTTCAAATACCTAGCCAGGACCTGCGCTTCTGAAGAACTGCCTGCCTTCTCAGCCGTGTGTCATCTTGATAATTTTGGGATGCTCTGGTCATCCCCCCCGCCCCCCAAACCCCAGGTCATTCCCTCCCTTCTCTTCCTCCCCTACCTTCTCTTTGTCCCATCTCTCCCCATCTCCTGAATACATTTAAAGCTGTGCCTATTCTCCTTCAACAAGAAATGTCTTTTTCACAAAAACACTCATTCAAGCCACTCAGTTTGACCCTCAGCATGCTCCGCCCAATACAATCATCAGCACCTCCGACATGCCTCGCAACTCGAACCTCTCGACTTCACCTCGACCCTCGCCTAGATATACAGACTCGACTCACCTCGGACCTCCTCGAACACCATCAGACCTCCTCGATCACACCATCAGACCTCATCGACTCAACACCCCATCAACCTCCTCGACTCACACCATCAGACCTCCTACGACTCACACCATCGACCTCTCGACTCACACCATCAGACCTCCTCGACTCACCACCATTAGACCCTCGATCCCAGACCTCCTCGACTCCGATGCTCGTGTGTTATTTTAAAATACATTATTTGAATGTTATTTTAAAGATGCTATCTTAATCGCAAACAGCATGGTTACCATCTTGACAAAATCGGAAAAAACTACTCAAGTGAGGCATGTGTAGCAAATGCACGACTTGACACAGCGTGAGTGCAGTTGGCCAGTGTGAGTACCTGTTGTGCGAGTAAGTGTATTGTTTTTGATGGTTTCGTACTCGCATGGGTCGTATAGAAAAAAATTTATAGCGTGGTTGGCCGTGTGGAAGTGGCAACCGTGGGGAACTCCGATATTTTGTGGTATTAATGTCGGCAAGGATGCTCACCGGCGACGGAGGTCGGAAAAAACTTTTCAACCAATCAACCTACATCCACGTGTGATACATTTTTCCGTATAATTTTGAGTGAGGAATCGATGATGTCTGAGGTCAGTTGTGGGTCGTCAAAATAGGTCAAAGCTAAGTTTCAATGCATTGTATGCTATGAGGGGTTAAGAATGTGCTTGTACCCCTGCATCAACTGCAGATCAACTCCTACTCGATAGTGATGACGATTCCCGGTTGATTTTAATCTCACCTCTCTCTTTTCAGATAAACGTTAGTGATGTTTACTCAAGGAGTCTTCTTCCCCGGACGTGTGGTGTGTGCACGGGGTGGAGAGAATGAAATTCTACTGAATGATCGGATAAGAATCTCATGTCGTGTCGCCAAATTGCTGGGTGGGGTACCTGCAGTGCTAAAACTACGCATAACATTATTGATGTGTTGGAATGTCGCAAGCATAGCCTCACCAAAGGTGTTACTACTTATACACGTCAAAGAGAAATGAGAGAGTGAGAAAGTCACAAAAAGAAAGGCTGAAGATGAGGGTGTGGAAACAACTATCAATCATACATAAGGTAGCTGACAAAGGTGTGTTTGAGTACAAACGGTGATTGTATGTTCTGTAGCGAGGAATGTTTACCCATGTATAGACACCCAGAAAGATGGACCGCTGTTCGCGAGTGTATGACCAAGAACGTTTGACACAGAACGTAAACCCACCCCAACTATGAAAGATATTGCTCCCTATGTTTCTGAGCAGACCGTTAATGATGATCATGTCACGAGAAAGGTCAAAAGTCACACCTTGTCTCTTTCTTATTCTATCCTCTCTGAGTGCATATACCATATCGCGATCGTGCTGGATGATCGGTGATGTGCTAGCGAAAGTCCCCACATATGGTGTGTGCGCTATGTGGCCGAGTTGAGTTGTGTGTGTGCGAGGATGAAAAAGTATGCTCTGAAGGAAGTCGATGTGAGTACAGTGATAGCGAGGACTAGGTCGCAGAATATGGAGGAAGATAGTGTTAACCGCATTCCCTTGTACTCGCGATCGAGGTGGCAAGCTCGCTCGACGTGACATCGGTTAAAGCAAGTTGACTGACTGCAGAGTGAAGATTTTCGTGTTCCGGGTAGATGCATGTGCTGCCATTGTTGCGTTCCGTGAGTCCGTTGCTAAAAGTCTCGGTAGTGATACTGGATGAGAGGAGCATACGCTTCCGCTGCAGTGAGGCAGATCAAGACACGATTTTGTCAGATGTAACATGCTGTATTGTGAATAAGATAGCCATTTAAAATAACATTTCAAATAACTGTATTTTAAATAACACACCGAGCATCGGAGTCGAGGAGGTCTAATGGTGTGAGTCGAGGAGGTCTGATGGTGTGAGTCGAGGAGGTCTGATGGTGTGAGTCGAGGAGGTCTGA
>CM068957.1:151873095-151893598 GCA_035128595.1 Eptatretus atami | reverse complement strand
TAGCCGTGTTCATCTTGATAATTTTGGGATGCTCTGGTCATCCCCCCCCCCCCAACCCAGTCATTCCTCCCTTCTCTCCTCCCCTCACCTTCCTTTTGTCCATCTCCCCATTCTCCTGAATACATTAAAGTTGTGCCTATTCTCCTTCAACAAGAAATGTTTTTCACAAAAATACTCATTCAAAAGCAATCAGTTTTTGACCCTCAGCATGCTCCGCCACAAATACACTACTCGACTCCATGCTCGGACTCCGATCACACCATCAGACCTGTCCACTCGGACTCTCGACTCACACCATCAGACCTCCTCGACTACACCATCAGACGCTCTCACTCACACCATCAGACCTCTCTCGACTCACACCAATCAGGACCTCCTCGACTCACACCATCAGACCTCCTCGACTCACACCATCAGACCTCATCGACTCTACACCCCATCATGACCCTCCATCGACTCACACCATCAGACCTCTCGACTCACACCATCGATCACTCACCATCGACTGCACACCATCAGACTCCTCGACTCACACCATTAGACCTCACTCGACTCCGATGCTCGGTTGTTATTTAAAATACAGTTATTTGAATGTTATTTTAAATGGCTATCTTTATTCAACAATACAGCATGTTACATCTGACAAAATCGTGAAAAAACTACTCAAGAGCATGTGTACAAATGCACGACTTGACACACTAGTCAGTTGGCCAGGTGAGTACCTTGTTGTGCGAGAAGTGTATTGTTTTTGATGGTTTCGTACTCGCATGGGTCTATAGAAAAAAATTTTAGCTTGGTTGGCCGGAGTGGCAACCTGGGAACTCCGATAATTTTGTATAAATCCAAGATGGCCACCGCGGGACGGAGGTGGAAAATAACTTTTCAACCAATCAACACTCATCACGTGTGATACATTTTTCCGTATAATTTTGAGGTGAGGAATCTGATTTCTGAGGTCAGTTTGTGTGGTTCGGGGTCAAATTTAGGTCAAAGGTCAAGTTCAATGTCATTTTTTGGCATTGAGGGGTTAGAACTTGTTGACCCCTGCATCAACTGCAGATCAACTCCTACTCGATAGTTGATGAACGATCCCAGTTGATTCTAATCTCACCTCTCTTCTTTTCAGATAAACGTATGATGTTTACTCAAGGAGTCTTCTCCCGGTGTGTCACGGAGGTGGAGAAGAATGAAATTCTGCACTGAGAGATCGGATCAAGAAGCTCTTCTCGTGCGCCAAATCTGGTGGAGATGGACCTGCAGGCTAAGCTACAGAACATTATTGATGTGGTGGAGATCGCAAGCATAGCCTCACAAAGGTGTTACTACTTATACATCAAAGAGAAAATGAGAGAGTGAGAAAGTCACGAGAAAGAAAGGCTGAAAGATGAGGGGTGTAAGGACAACTACAAGTCTCATACAAAGGTAGCTGACAAAGGTGTGTTTGAGTACAAACGGTGATTGTATGTTCTTTAGCGAGGAATGTTTACCGCTTGATAGACACCCAGAAAGATGGACCGCGTTCGCGAGTGTATGACCAAAGAACGTTTTGACACAGAACGTAACCCACTCCCAACTATGAAGATATGCTCCCTGATGTTTCTGAGCAGCGTAATGATGATGTCACGAGAAGGGTCAAGTTGCACCTTGATTTTTGTTTCTATATACCTCTGCTGAGTGCAAAGACACGTACGCTCGTGCTACACAGTTTCACGAAAGTCCCACATATGCCGATTTGCCAACTGTTAGTGCAGAGAAAATGCTCTGAAGGAAGTCATTGAGTACATGAAACAGACAGGTCCAGAATAATGGAATAGTGTTGAACTGCATTCCCTGTACTCGGATCGGATGGCAAGCTCGCTCGACGTGACATGTTAAGCAAGTTGATGACTGCATGAGTAAGGTGTTTATCGTTGTTCGGGTAGATGGCTGTGCTGCCATTGTTGGTTTCCGTGAGTCCGTGCTAAAGTCTCAAGATAGTAAGGAGATGATATGGATGAGAGGAGCATTGCTTCCGTGGTGAGGCAGATCAAGATGAGGCAACGGTCGGTCAGACAGCAGTGCCAATTATGACCTATCAAGTTTACACAGGCCAACACATCAAGGCGACCAGCCCAAGTTTGTTGAAGTTGTTTCGACCTGGTCTCCGGTGGTAAAGTGAACAAAATCTCTGAGCCTGAGCCAGTCAATATCAGAGTCACGTACAGGAACCAGAAATCAGACAACATAGGACTGGCCGTCAAACTGTTGCACCGCACGCAAGTTCCGAACTCTCAAACCCCTTCATGAACATGGTTTCACGACCTCATACGATAGAGCTTGAGATTCCGAAAATTGCGCCTCGTCTACTAGGTGACAATGCACAGGTTCCTCCACCAGTTCAGGGGGTTGTGTAGAACCGTCGGCGCCATCTTCGCAGTGGTTTGACACTTCATCTCCAGGTATTCACACCCAATGGTCAACGCACTACCCATGTCTCTCACTGAATTTCTAGCAACCTCATCCCGCAGGTATGCTGGAAGTATTGGCCAGCTAAGCAGGATGGCAGACCAATACTTGCAAAATCTGCTGACCAGCAGGCTCCACCTAACTTGACATAGAATATGGGTGGGAAATAAAAGATGGACCAGTACAGCAAACCCCGATCAGCCCCCAGACCCCAAGATTCATGGCTGTAAGTGACGGATGCGGCTGTAGCGGCGGTGAAAGGTGTGGCACTGAAACGTTGCAGCTGTAATGGAAAGAATATCCACTGTTATGCGCTTTGTTTAGTCGACACGCCTGCCTTCAACCGTTCAAGAACAGGAGACGAGGACAAGATAAAATGGAAGAGGAAGGGAGAAGATGTAGGAAGACGAGAAACTGAAAACATCTGTCTTGCATTCGGGCTCGATGATGAATGGGAGTGATCGACGTATCTGATAAACGCTTTGACCACATCGTCCTGATAAATTCATTATTATATTTTATTCATTTTTGGCCGAAATGACTTGAACTGAACCTTCTGACCCTGAAATTGACCCAAATCACAAAATTTGACCTCAGAAATGATTCCTCAGGTCAAAATTATACAGAAAAGGGATATCACAACTGGATGTCGTTAATTGGTTGAAAGTTATTTTCCACCCGTCCGTGGTGTGGCCATCATGGATTTATGCAAATATACTCGGGTTCTCCCAAGGTTGGCCTGCTTCGGCAACCAAGTCAAATTATCTCTATTAGACCCATGTTAGTGAAACATAAAAAAATACACTTCTCATTACAACAAGGTTGAGGGTAATGAATATCGGGTTGCAAACTGGCACTCACATGGGCTACACACGGTTGTGTTTGCACATCACAAAGGGGACACATACCACCACACACGACAAGCATCCATCTAACAGCCATACAAGCACAACACTGCACGAGAACTAAGAGTTTAGTTTAGTTTTCCTTTTTTAATATACACTTACCATGTGGGATAAATATAAAGAGTTTGTCATGAAATTTGCACCATTAACCTTGTGACTGGCCTGTACCGCTGTCCTTCAGCTTTCCTCGTGTTTACAAGGCCTCAGTGTATCTCCACGGAATGTACGCAGACGCGTGAAATCGCCAGGGCTGTGTTACGATTCTGCATGAAAAAAAAATGCTTTCTGTTTGAACATGACAGGCCACACACTTGTATGTGTAAAACAAAGTATAATAAAAGTGGGGAAGGACAAGAAATACAATAAATAACACAATAACATATTAAAACAACAATAAAATCTGACAGCAATAATTATTATAAATACTTATAGTGGTGGTGTAGGACACACTAGAAGTCTTGGATATGAGAGTTCCACATCCATCTGAGGACTGGATCAACATTTTTGCAAACACAGAGCGAATTGCCAAGTTGCTAAAGAAACTGTTGTAAGAAAGTCCAGCTGTCTCACGAACAACATTTAGACAGGTGGGAGTTAACATGATCATTCAGCATTGAGTACTCATCTGAGTTTTGATTGTAATAGAAATTTTACCCCGTGTGGGTGGTGATGGTCATCTCTATAAGTTTTTACTAATCATAATCGATTAACCGTTGCCAGAATATCTCCTAAGATGAAACGAGATAGGTTTTTGAAAATGGCGCTTTTCACAACTTTTGTGAACCGTGACCTTGACGTCTGAACTCGGATATCCGGTGAAAAAACTATTGTCCGTTGGTAACTCATCGACCTTCATACCCACATACCAAATTTCATCAAGATCGGAAGTAAAAGTTTTCTTTGTACCGGAGGTGTTTTTGACATATCTGCAGGTTACGTGGCGGCCAAACGGACGGAATTCCAAAAATCTGTCAGGTTAATACAAGATAATATTTTTTACTATCATAATCATAAACAGTTGCCGAATCTTGTTAGAATGGTCAGACTAGATAGGTTTTGAAAATGGCGATTTATAATTACGTGACCTCGTACCTCGTCCCTGACCTTGAACCGGACAAAAAGTTATACGTTGTTGCAACACTTCTCGACCTCTACCCACTACTAAGTTTCTCAAGATCGGGAAAGAAAAAATTGTTGACGGACTACGGACGGGGACGTACGACATTTGGTCCGGCTTTATTAGGTCATCTCGTAGAGGATGACTCTAAAAACTGACTAGAACAGTCATTTACTTTACTTTGCTGTCAAGACAATTCATCAAAATGTGACCAGGTGGGGGCCTTTCGGGGAACATACATCGTTTGCTATTTGCTTATTCTTGTTACTCGTGTGGTTTGGGCCTTGGAGGTGTTTTACCGTCTCTGTCTAATCTTTGCTACTCCTGCCCTCTCACCTCTCTGTCCATCCACTATCCCTCGAGGTCTCATGCATTCTGCCAAAACCCTTCGTGTTCACGCCTCAACTCTAAAACTCAATGCTCCACCTCCGGTTCCTTCATAACCGTCTTTTCTCGTTTGGAATTCTTCTTCTTGCGTCCATGGCTTGAGCTCTTCGCAGAGCCTTTAAGTCCGTTCCCCTTAGGGCTCTTCCATTCCACTAGTGGCATTACCTACACCCACCAAGACCTTTCTCACCCTTCTCCTTTCAATAACCTTTCATTGTGCTTGTGATTCATCCATAATTGTTGTCATCCCCACCATTATCCTTTGCCCAGTTTGTCATTACCCCAGATCCATTGCCTGCTGTCGTTATGCTCTGCCACAAAGCCTCATATTTGTAGATAAAATTTTTAATTGGGCAGGGAGCTGAAAAACAATTGGATTATTCTGTACTACAGATAAATATTCATCAATTAACTTCATCAAGTCTGTTATTTCAGTTATTTCAGCTCGTCACCGAGAGTAAAGGAAAAGAGCACCAACAAAGGTAAAACTTCAAAACTGTTCATATACAAAGTTCAATTAACAATCATTCACATAAAAGTAAAATTATTAATCACGAGCAATTCCACCGGTCGCTGCACAGAGAAATCTAACTCTGGTTTTCCAAGATCCAATTGAAAATAATATGTTTTTAAAAATATAAACCCATATTGAAACAAACATCTTAGGTTACTTTTTGTCAAGGAAAACAGATGCTGACATTATTTAGATGATTTATCTGAAATCATGTTTGGAACCAAGCTTTCTGCTCCATATTTTCACTCTAATTCATTCATTTTGTTGTTGTGATTTGGACATTCTGACCAGTTTATTAATCACAGAAGTCTCCTTCACCACTGTGGTATTGATTTGTTTTAAGAACAAAAAAAATTAATAACCGTAACCATAACCGTACCCTTAATTTTTCCTTCCAATTCCTTCAGGTTGTTCAGATTTACATTCCGACCATTCAGGTAATCACACATTCCCCTTCACACTGTGATACAAAAATGTTTTTTGTTTTTTAATCAAATGTGAAAAAACCTCTCGTACCCGAACAGCCTCGGAGGACCGCTGTGCATTTGATTCCCGATATTGCTTATTGGCGCGACGGATTTTTAACACTCCTCAGGATAGGCATTTACAGTTAAAACATACCAAATGTCGAGGTTCTATCTCAAATGAATAATGGCAATGGAAGGCATTATGTAGCCAATCAGAAGTGAGATATAATTGCTTATTACTTACGAAAATCTAAGATTTCGTAGTATATTGATGACTTTCCGTCCTCTGTTTTGTGTTGTTTGTTTTGTGTGTGTTTGTGTGTGTGTGTTTGTCTGTAGGCACGATAACTCGAGAACGGAAGAGCTTACAATGCAAATTACACCACGTGATTCAGGAGGGTGATGGCTAGCGCCTGATTAGATTTTGGTCAAAATCGTCAAAGGTCAAGTTCACAGTGAGGGTCAACGTTCCAAAAAAAAGTTATAACTCGGAGAACGGAAGAACTACCAATGTCAAATTATACCACGTGATTCGGATGGTGGATGGCTAGCGCTGATTAAGATTTTGGTCAAAAATCGGTCAAAGAGTCAAGGTCACAGTGAGGTCAAACATCCAAAAAAAAGTTATAACTCGGGAGAAGGGAAAAAGCTACCATGTCAAATTACACCACGTGGTTCATGTGGTGATGGCTAGCGTGATTAGATTTGTCAAATCGGTCAAAGTCAAGGTCACAGTGAGTCAAACATTCCAAAAAAAAAGTTATAACTCGAGAACGGAAAAACTACCAATGTCCAATACACCACGTGGTCAGGATGGTGATGGCTAGCGCTGATTAGATTTTGTGGTCAAAATCGGTCAAAAGGTCAAGGTCACAGTGAGTCAAACATCCAAAAAAAAAGTAGTTATAACTCGAAACGGAAAAAAGCTACGCAATGTCAAATTACACCACGTGTTCAGGAGGGTGATGCTAGCGCTGATTAGATTTTGGTCAAAAATCGGTCAAAGTCAAGTCACAGTGAGGTCAAACATTCAATTTTGATGGTTTGGTGCAGAAATCATTCGTAGATAGAAACTTTGTTTGCGTCGCTACCTATCTCTAAGACAGCTTTTATTAGACAGGTCAGAGGTCAAGTTGACGATTTCGAATGACCAGTCTATGACTGCGTTGTTTTTATTGTTTTTTTTTCCATTAAACGAAAAGTAATGCCGAAACTTGTTGATTATAATGGCCAAATATAGTCTTTTTTTCATGTTACAAGTACAACGGATGTAAAGTATGTTACCATGTTATTAAAACATATATTTTATCAACATTAGTTTACTTTAAGAAGATGGCTTAAAGGCAGCGTTAAATAGATGACTCGTTCACACTTTCTTCTTACATACAAAACCTCATTTTCTTATTTACTATCCGAAAATGTCCTTATGTGTTTTGTGCAGCACTGAAAACCTAAAATGGTGATAGGGTCTAAGATAATGCCATTTGTCTTCAGGTTAAAGCTATTAGTGAGTCATTAAAAGTGCTCTTGAAGAACAGAATACTTTTGGATGCGCGCCATTACACAAGGTCAGGACGTCTGAGTTAATATGTCCGAAAATCTGGAACATCGGTTGGAGTTATTTTTCATTTTCCTCTGTGCAGGATGTTTAATTCTGCTTTAATCCTTTTAATCACCTTTCTTCACGCGTTGCACGGCCCAATAATTTTCATGGGGAAATCAATTACGGCCTGGTTACTGTACGTGTGGGTGCTTGCTGCTGAACACTAAAGGCTTATACTGTACACTATTCCTTCCACTGTACCCTAAAAGCGTTCATGTACACTTTTTACTTCTTACTGTACCATAAAAGTTTTACTGTACACTAAATTTTGCCAGACTCGAGACTTGACATTCAAAGTCCGGTCCTGGAAGAGTCGAGCTGCGAGTCTGAGCCCCCCAAAAAGTGGACTCGGTCCAAATCACTGATAAACAGTGTGGACCACATCAGCCACAGCCAACAAAGTCCAAACTAGACACACTCAAACTTGACCACACACACCTCACCGAGACTTGACATTCAGTCCTAGTCCTGAAGAGTCGAGTGCGAGGTCTGAGCCCCCCAAAAGTGGAACTCGAGTCCAACATCACTGATAAACATTGTGGACCCACACTCAGCACAGCCAACCAAAGTCCAAACAGACCACTCAAACTAGACCACACAACCACTCACTCGAGACGTGACATCAAAGTCCGAGTCCGAAGATCGAGTGCAGTCTGAGGCCCCCCAAAAAAGTGGACTCTAGTCCTACATCACATGTATTGATAAACATACAAACATACAAACGAAGACACAAAACCGACATATGATTTAAAAAAATTTCAATATTCCTCATAACAAAGAGATAGATAGAATTGAAAAATCACTCGTAGAGTGACACTTGGTTGAAACGGAACGGCACCCGGTAGAGCGCATACCTCCACCAGCTGGACAGTTTACATTTTGTATCCCACTGACAGGTCCAGACTGAATCTGGTCCTTAACAAAGACAAATCAGCTTTGTTCTTGTCATCTAACCAACTCATCCACCTAGTTTGTCATACTCGTCCACAACCTTTTGAGATATATGCGTATACTAGTTTTGCCCATCTCTCAATTGGTAAAGAATAACACTTTAAAATTCTCTTATCCAGATCCGATTTGAAATCTTCACAAAAGTTGAATCAATTAGTCCTTTTCACACACCCAAAACCTGTCCACCAAGTTTCATTCTGGATACATCTATTAACCTTGAAGATATTGTGCTACATATCGTGTCGGCCCTAATCTCTCAATGAGTGAAGAATTAATTTAAAAATTCTCAGCTCCGGATTTGGATCTTCACCAAAATTCGCATCAATTAGTCCTGTCACACACCCAACATATCCACCTAGTTTAATCCGAATCCAATCCATACCTTTTGAGATATCATGCAATATCATTTAGGCCGATCTCTCAATGTGAAGAATCATTTCAAATTATCTGATCCGGATCCAGATTCCGACCTTCACCAAAATTAAGCATTGCTGTCCTTGGCCGTCAACTCACACACAAATTTTCCAGAACGATTGCTTGAAAACTGCGGCCAAAAATCGCTGTAACAAAACAAACAGAAAAACAGAGACAGAACGACAAACGCAAGCCACCAATTATATTGCAAAGCATTTTTTTCGCCTACTATAAATTAACCGACCAAATCAACATAATTGGCCAAAAAAACAAAAAGGGGGGGAATCTAAAGATCGCCATTACGTGCTCAATCTCATTCAATATTGCAATGTTTTCATTAGTGATCTGAGTGGCATCATTCAGAAAGGATCCATGAAATAGATTGACACCGATTGATGAAAAATGATAGTCATTCAAATCCCATACTTAATAAATGACTGTGTGTGTGTTGTGTGTGTGTGTGTGTGTGTGTGTGTTGTGTGTTTGTGTGTGTTGTGGACGTGTGGTGTGTGTGTGTGGTGTGTGTGTGTGTGTGTGTGTGTGTGTGTGTGTGTGTGTGTGTGTGTGTGTGTTGTGTGTGTGGTTGCGCGCGCGCGCATGCATCTCCTCCGTAACTCAAACACAATGAGCGTGCAGCCTGAAACTTTGCATGCATACCAAGGGATCTGAAGGTTTGTGTGCATGAATTAAAATTGGGTGTTTGGGTAATTTAAAACTCCTAGTTTGATGATAATTAACGGCCTTATTAATTATTCTTTTATCAAGGCTCATCCTTGGTCACCTCCCCTCTCCCTCACTGGGATCTTAATTCACAATTTTTTTGGCCTGTCTCAACAATCTTGAAAGGCTACAAGGGTTTCCTTAATGATAAAGAGCTCAAGTGTTTTTTCATTTTGCCTCATTCATATCATTCGTGAACAGGGCTTGTTTTGAAGCAAATCCAATGCACACTTTCATCTCCCATGAAGAAAAAACATGCTTCCGGATTAAGGCTACTAAAGATCGCCTTACCCTCATGTTGGGGTCAATGACAGTCAATATTTATTTCAAAAAGGAACAGCATTAAACTGCACAACCTAATTGAAATAAAGAGCAATTCATAAAAGTATGTGTCGTGTATACAGTGGCATTCCTGGACTTGGGCCATTACGATGCTTCTCATTCCAATATGCAAGTTATCACAAATTAGTGAAAATGTGCTCCCCTCACTGCCAAATCCTCCCCAAGGAAATTATCATTTCTGGGCTGTATTATTTATTGCAAATAATTAATCGGACATAATCCATAAACTTTGGCGTGTGTTGTTGTGTTGAGTTTTGTGATCCCATCATTTTACAGGCGTTTCCCCTAGTATGTTTCAAATAAAGGTTTCTGGAGCTGGATGTCTACTGTCATTTTTGAAAGCCACAGCCAACCAAAGTTACAAACTAGACCACACTCACCCCTATTTTATACACGTCAGATGGCGACATTTCATTCATAACCCACAAACTTCTTCAAATCCAAACGTGAACGAATTGGACGTACGGACATGTTTAGATCAACAGCAGTTTAATCGCAGTCTGGTCCAATGCACCGATGTTCGGAGTGAAAAAACAAACAAACAAAAACTTTGAACTTTAATAACTCATGACACTTTATATCAACATACCAGATTTCTTAACAAGTACACGAGTACAAACCACCGAACATTGTGTCGGCATCAAACACATTATAATTGGCAATATCAATTGTACTCGTGTCTCATTAAGCAAGAAGAGAGTTTTTAAGATTGACATCTGTAACAAATGAAGGAATTAAATGTAAACCACAATTGCTTGGACGAGCATCAGACCAGGTGGGACAGGCTACGATTCCACCTTGTGGGTTATTTATGAGCCAGCTGGATTTTCAACAAACAATTAAACAGCGGACCAATTTTCCTGAGAATCGCTTGACCTCATGAAGATTACAATCCAAACCTTAATATTGTGCAATCAGCTGGATTTTGAAACCCCCCAGGTAATTGTTTCCAGTTCAGGGTTTCTCACTAATAGTTACCACGCAAACCACAATGTAATGCCTGTTTTTGTAACACTCCCGTGGTCAGTTCACTCGGCTTGCATTGCTGAAGTAAGCATGATGACAAGCGCTGCTGCCCTGTTGAGCAGGCTTGGTGCAGAGGATATAACACTCTGTCCATGGGTAATTTTGCGATTCGCACAGGAAAGGTAATTCAAAGGACAGAGAGGTGCATAACGACAAATTGAAAATGGTGTGAAATCTCTGGGTGACATTGATAGCCATATAAGGTGCATCAAATATATAAATCCATAATCACTATTTTGTGAATTTAAAACAAATGATGACTTGATGAATTATATCAATGCCTGTGATAGGTATTGTATGCCAGCGATGTTTTGAAAAAATTCCTTATTAATTCACAATGAGCAATGATTTGAGATTATGGGACCTACCTTGGTCCTGCTGTTGATTCCTTGCAGCATTGCGCAGAAGAAATTTACCATCTTGATGTTGCCGTAATGACAAGCCACATGCAGAGGGTGTACCCCATTATAGATAAACACATTTTGTTCTAGTACTCTCCAGTGATAACATTTTGAGAAGCATATATGATGGTGATTGTGAGAGGTACATGAGATGTGCCAGGATTGTACCTTTGTTACAGCATTCCCATCAACTTTGTACTTAAAGAGACTTCGCGCACCAAACGCAGTCCTCCTGTGCTGCTAGGGCAGTGGAGTAAGCCCCCCTTTGGAAAGGAAAATAACAGATGCCCACAACAAAAAATTAACAGGAAGGATGAAAGTAAACATCAAAATAATTCGTAGTTTGTGCTATCTGTTAAGAAAGCTTTCGATATCCATCACGGATTTATAACATTAGTTAGGGCTGGTGGATAAGGGGAAGGAAGTGTTGTAGAGGAGAAGGAAAGAACGCAATGGATGAGAACGCTGTTGTGGTGTTAAGGAAGACGGAAGGATGAGGAAGAGTCAAAAATTCCACAAATTTTGCAAATGTAATCGTAGATGGGCACCTTCGGAAGAAGCCAGGACCAATGTAAAACGATCTTGAACATGATGTAAATGATTTAAGCCTTCGTTTTAAGAATGCCTGTCTATTCGAAGCCCTACCTTCGTGGGTGGACCAGGGTTGGCTTTCGGGCAAGGAGAAGTGCTACCTCACTCAGCATGACCTTCCATGAAGCAAGATGATTGGTGCAACACCCGCCTGGTAAGCATGTGCTATCAGCAACCTGCCGCCAGCATGGCCTGCACAGCTGCGACCTGTTTTTTCTTGGAAGCAATGTGAAGTGGCGTACCCATTCTGTTGGAACATTGAAAGCGTGATTAAAACCAAAATCCCTACCGCGAGATCATTGTTCTATGGTACGTCTCGTCTTGTTAGAGGCATCTTACTACATGTTTGTAATCTTTTCTTTTTTTTATTCTTCTTTCCCTTTTACATGTGGATTAATGCGTCAAGATGCACAATATAAAACACGCTGTACTTAAAAAATAAAACATAACTGCATGTGAAAAGGTGAACTACACTTGAATTGGAATTGTATAAGCTGCGTTGGATGGGCATTATAACCCCCTAGCCCAAGAAACTGCTTCATCAGAACCGACACTTTTGTGAGAGCATGGCCACATTCGACAAGGATTGCACAGTGTTGTGCCAAAAAAAAAGAACACCGTTAAAAAAAAATTCCACATTATCTTCATTACCTCCTCAAAAGGTGGATGGGTTATGTTTTCACCCTTCTGTCCGTATGCCTGTGAGCAAGATATCTCAAAGTTATACGGATTCGGACAAAACTTGTGCTGCACAGGTTGGGTTTGACGAGGAGAATTGTTTAGATTTTGGAGAGATCCAGAATCTGGATCGACAATGTTTTTTTTTTTTTTTAAAGTGACTCGACATTGAAGATAGGACCATAAATAATATATAGCACATATCTCAAAAAGTTGTGATGGATTCGGCTGGAAACTTGGTGGATGAGATGGGTACAGTGGCCTGCAAAAGCTTTCACTCCTCCAGAGTTTTCACATTTTGATGCCACCTGAGCATATTTCATGATGCTTGCAAATAAAACATTAAAACAAGAAAAGGACCAATCAGAGATTGCAGACCCTACAGGACTGTTTTATTAATATGTTTTGTTAGTTTATTTTGTGTGTGCTTGTGTACTGGAATGTTTTGTAATTTCATAGTGACATAACTAGAATGCCACTTAAACTGCTCACAGTGGATGACCGTGTACCAAGACGTCCTGCTTTAAACGGACACCTTGACCCGGACCATGATGTTATTTTCATTCAAATGAATTCAGAATGGTATTAAATAAATTCAATTAAATCAAATGGAAGACCAAATAAGTACAACATGGATCTTTCAATTTTGTGAATACCCTGGTATCCCTTAAGCTTGGGGAACATTTGTGTGAAGTTTCCCCTCGATCTGTCCGGCCGTCTGTGAGGAGAGATTCTTTTTATAGGTTTAGGGTAAATTCAATATGGGCTGCAACCATGTGACCTATGACACCATGTGTGTGAACATTTTGCGTCCTCAAGATAGGCGGTCATAAGTGTAAAGTTTCTCTCGATCTGTTCAGCCACTTCAGAGAGAAGATTTTTGAAGCGTTTAAAAAAAAACAAAACAATTATGCCTGCCGAATCACGTGATCGATGAAGTCATCATTTTTTTTTCTGTGGACCATTTTATCCCAAGATAACTCTCAAAATTTCATATGATCGGATGTAGCGTTTACATATGCAATTATGGCGTCCTTAATGAAGGCACCTATTATGTCATAAAAAACATTACATTATTACCCATGAGAAGTACTTGCCATGTGTCACGTTTAAAAATTTGTTCCTTGTGTTTCAGAGACAGAGGTCAAAGTTTTACCGTTTTTCCAACATGGCTGCCACACCACGTGACCTATGATGTCATATTTATCAAGAATACATTTACATGAGTAGTCACCCTCTGGTGAAAATTTGTCTCAATCCAACAAAGCGGTTGTGGAGAAAAGCCACGAAAGTACTGTGTGGACAAACAAACAAACAACAGACAGACAAAACAAACGAACCCAAGTGCCAATACCCTCCCCTTCAGAGAAGGTAAAAAATTTTTAGAAATTGTAAAACAATGATGAAATCCAAAAAAAAAAACACCACAAGTAGAATTGCCCATCATGAATTATTTGGAGCATTTACTTTTGTTGTGAGATTGTGATGATGAAGAAGAAGCTGAAGAGAATTAAACCATGAAGAAGACCCACATTAACATGTCACAATACGACACCACAAATCTCTCTTCTGTCTTTGCATCACAAATATTTTTGAGGTTGTTCCATTCCACAATCCCACACAAAAGTAAAATGTCAAAAGACTTTGGAGAAATTTGATCATTTTGTACGTTCCAGATATCACCGCATTTACTTTTGTGTTAAGTGCATATGTGAGACTTTATTTATCAAGTCATATTACAATAAAACTGTGTCCTATACCCGAACATTATACCACAACTTATCTATACATAAACTGACGGTGTGTGGCAGTTCCAACACAGATGTTACGCCGAATACATTATTCGGTATATTTTTAAGTTTAAGACAGGGATTTTTAGCTTATCTGGAATTTACATTCCAGATAAGGTATTTCTCGCGCACTGTCCGTCCGTCCGTTCGTCCATCTCCTTGCTTCGACTTCTCCAGCCAAACTTCTGGCCAATCCGGCTGAAATTTGCAGTAACTGGTAACGAATTGCAAACCTCGTTCGTTACGTGACTAAGTCGGTAAAAATGGCCACATATCTTCTCTCGGACAGGCAGGCAGTTCTTCAGAAGCGAGGTCTGGCTAGGTAGTTTGAATGTGGGATCAATCCGGGGAGAGGAGTTGAAGTAGTGGACATGATGCAGACAATCAGGTTGGAAGTGTTGTGTGTGCAGGAGACCACATGGAAAGGAGACAGGGTGGATGCGAGGATACAAGCTGTTGCATGTGGGTGGGGATGGGAGGAGTAATGGCATGGGAATAATAGTATTGGAAGAGATCATCAAGTAGGTGGTCAGCATGGAAAAATGGGAGGGACGGATAATTATGGCATTGGTGGTGGTACAGAGGCAAATGGTGTGTGTTACGTCGGTATATGGGCCACAAGCGGAAAGGACTGGGGCAGAGAAGCAGGAATTCATGGACGCACTGGAGAGGATGAATGGAATGGTTGAGCTGGAGGTGATGCTGTGCATTGCGGGGGACTTTAACGCTCATGTGGGATTGGTGGAGCCAGGAGAAGAGGAATGTTTTCGTAAATTTGGTTGGGAAATGAGGAATAGAGAGGGTCAAGAGCCGTTTGAGTTGGTGGTGTGGAATGTGATGGCCATAGCTGGTTCATTCTTTCAAAAGTGGGAAAGCCACAAGATTACCTACAGGAGTGGACACCATAGAACAGAACTGGATTTGGTGGTGGTAAGGAAGCGACAGTTGTGGAGGGTTAAGGCTTGTAAGGCAGTGGTGGAAGAGCATGTTACCACCCAGCACAAGCCTGTGGTGTTTGTGGTATGGATGGAGAAAAGGAGGTAGGTTAAGAGCAGGGGTTGGAAGATTATTAAGTGTCGTGGCAATGTCATCGTAGAGTACAAGGAGAGGTTGAGGGCTAGGTATGAGAAACTTAGCAAAGTGGAGTTGGTGGAGATCACAGAAGAGGAAGTGCGGACGGCATTGAAGAGGATGAAGAAAGAAAGAAAGAATGCCAGGCATTGATGACGTGTGTACAGAGATGATAATTGCAGTGGATGAAGTTGGAATCAGTGGGGCAAAGAGGCTGTTGAATACATGTATGAAAGAGGGTTCAATTCCAGAGGATTGGAAGACAGGGTTATTTGTGCAGATATGGAAGGGGAATGGATGTGATCAAGAACGAATATGATCCGGGGAAGAACGGGCATTATGCTCTTTAGTCACGTCATGTAGGTTTTAGAGAGGATTCTGGATGGGAGGATATGGAAGAGGGTGGGCATGGAGATCGGAGAAGAGCAGGGGTTTAGAAGGGGCAGGGGGATGGTGGATGGGATGTTCACACTGAGAGAGCTGGTGAAGAAGAGGTTGAAGGTGAAATGGCATTGGGATTTGTGGACCTGGAGAATGCCTACGACACTGTCCCGAGAGAGAGGGTGAGGACAGCACTGAGATGGATGGGAGTGCCGGAAGCAGAAGTTAGGTTGGTGGAAGGGATGTACAAGGGAATGAAGAGAAGGGTCTTGGTTGATCCGAGGATGTCTGAGGAGTTAAGCTTGAACAAGGGAATGAAGAGAAGGGTCTTGGTTGATCCGAGGATGTCTGAGGAGTTAAGCTTGAACATCGGTTTGAGGGAGGGAAGCGCTCTCAGCCCACTCATGTTTATCATGGTGATGGAGCCGGTAAGGAGGAAGGTGAGCTTGAGGGGTAGTATGGGAAGGATTCTGTGTGGGGACAATCTGTCTGTTGTGGTGGAGAGTGTGTGGGGGTTAAGGGGATACTTGGGGAGGGGAGGGGGGGGGGTTGATAAGAGGCATTTTGTAAGCATGAGCTGAAGATGTATGGAGAAGACTGAGGTGACGTGGTCGGGCAGCAGAGAAAAATAAATGAATATCAGTTTGAAGGGAAGCAGTTCATGCAGGGGAAATAGGTTTGAGTGTCTGGGAAAAACAGTGACCGGGGATGGTACATCCGAGGCAAAGGTGCGGAGGAGGATTCAGGTGTGTGCAAATGCTTGGAGGAAGGGGTGAAGGGAGTAATGGCAGACAGAAAGATATCAAGAAAATTGAAAGGGAAGGTTCTGATATCGTGTGTAACTCCAGCCTTCCTTTTTGGTCTGGAGATGGTGGCACTGACAGAGAGATAACAACAGAGGCTGCAGGTTTGTGAGAACAACTGGGTCAGGAGGATTGCAGGAGTGAAGAGGGTGGATAGAAGGAGAATGGATGAACTGAGGTAAGAAGTTGGTGTGCAGATGAGCTTGAAGAGGAGAATGGTGAAATGCCGGCTGAGATGGGCTGGACACTTGGTGTGGATGGGGGAAGACAGAATTGCAAAGAGAACAGATAGGCTGAGGGAGCAAGTTAGGAGGAAAAGAGGTAGACTGTGGTTGAGATGGCGAGATTGTGTGAGGAGGGATTTCCTTAAGGTAGGGGTTGTTGGAGAGTGTAGAGAGTTAGCTGAGGACAGAGGGAAGTGGAGGAGTATTGTGGTCAAGGTAGGGCAGAAGCTTGGTGCCATTGGACTTCACCTCTTATTAAGGGAACCTCACCCCACTTATTCTGAAATTTCATGTCTAGATATAAGTGGATTCTCCATAATTATCTGTTCAACATGTTTAATGTTTTCTTCATTGATAGCAGTTGGTTGTGTGTGTGAGAATGCTTGAGATTGTTTATCCAATTAAGAGAAATTTTTGAACTCGCTGCACCATTTGCACAACCACATGGAAGATGTGCAACACCTCATGTGTGAGTTTCAAAATGATGTAATCGGCTCCAGATTGCTCATGCATAGAAACACCTCATCAAGAAGTAAACCGAGGTGACCTGGACATCTTTCATGCATCCCAGATAAGGATTGTAAAATGAAACGGCTAAAAAAATATTTTAAAGAAGCCGAAAGAACTTCTAAACATACAGTAAAACCTTGATTTAATGGACTAAAGTGTGTGTGTGTGTGCGTGCGTGTGTGCGTGCATGTGTGCGTGCGTGTGTGGAGAGGGGTTGTCCGTTAATGTCAAAGGTCCGATAAATTGAACAGTTTTACTTTTTTTAATGAATGGTAATAAATGCCCTTGAATGCATAATGGACATTATTAAACAGTTATGCAGTACCTGTATATAATAAAAACACTCAAATAATAAATAAACAGAAGAAAACCAGCATGAAATAGAAATGAAATAAGTATATACAGTACTTTACTGTACTCACCATTTGTGCTGTGATCGATCGTGGTCAATAACCACAAGAGGTATGCGACGAGGTGAAGGCCTTGTGCTACTTTCACGTGCTTCCTTGCACCCTCTGTCAAACCACTTTTAGAACTATTCACACTAAAGTTTAACAAAAATTGTTTGAGCTTGTCCTTACTTTAACGAATATCAGACACCGTTTGCTTCTTCACACCATACTCATCATACATGCAGGTAACCGATACACCAGAGTCAAACTTTGCAATTTGCTCCAATGTTTGCACCACACTTTCTCTTTGCACCACTGTCTGTAGAAGCCATGGTAAATCACTCGTACAACTGTATAAGCAAATAAAACACAAAGAAACGTATAAAGTCAAATACTTCACTACGCACGATCTGACCAGAAAAATACGGTCGTAAGGACGTCTTCTGGGTCAGATCGTACATCGTCTGATGCCCACGCGTCTCTCAACACTCTCTATTGGTATAATCGCAAATTACAGGACAGCGTCCCCGATCGTTTTATTTTTGTCCATTAAATCAGAAATCCGTTGAATGGAGATTTTAACTGTCCCTGTGAAAAAGAGGTGTGCCACTGTGCAACGAAACAGTTGGACAATATCCTGATCAACCCATCCAAACATTTGATATGTTGCAGTTTGTATTGCAAAAAGTCTTGACTATGTGGGCCCATGAAAGGCCGAAGGTTCGTAGATATTCTTCTTATTTGTATTTTCTCCTGAGTCCCATTTGCATTCAGGAACAGAACATTTATGGTTAACCATCCTGAAATTTCCTCTCTTTTGTCTAAATCTTGAAAATTATGTTTAAAATACTATTTGACTTACAGATTTTGCATTAACCAACGTTAACCAACTAACCAACAGCAGGTTAAAAGTTCCCTGCGATCCGAACCAAATCAGTGTAAACACCCACACACAGTGCATACGCAAAAGGTCTCGTTTAGCATTCATACATCATTTTGAAAGTCACGTATTGTGAATCATATACGGACGATCTCCCAGGAATTCCAGTTTGTTTTGGGTTCAACTTCACAGGTAGCTTAATGTTGTACCTCTGCACATGATGATATCTTGGTTTTACTCAGGATGCCTTCCCCAGCATTAATATCGCTTCTTTTTCGAAGTCGTTCATTGTCGACAATATCCTTGCACAAACTTACAGCATTGAACTGAAAAGTTTTACCTGCTTCCCAGCACGTACCAGTCCACCCCAACATTGAACCGCCCCCAGAGTTTTGACATCGATTCACGTTTGAGTTTTGACATTAAGTTTTAAATCAATGGTTTTATCTTTGGATGTTGAAGGCAAGATTTTCAAAAGAAATCTATTCCAGAAGGAAGGAAATCTGTACTGTTTGTGGGCTTCACAGATTTATTTTTTACTCTTTAATATTTCCTCACCTCATGTGCAGAAAATGTTAAACCACATGAATGTGTTTGTGAACTGCACACTTTAGGCCAGCGGTAAACCTCGATAAAGGGCTATATTTTAGGAGTTTAATCAACCGGCTTGACACAAAGCTACAACAGGTCTCGTATGAAAGATGGTGATCTCAGTAACGCATTTAGCCCTGTTGTCCTCATATTTTGGTGTGCGGTCCATGAAATATTCACATTTGAAGGATACACCCGTCTGGTGTCATCGCTTCCAAGGATATTCAGAAGTCCTTGTTGTCTGTCCACGACCTGGGGAAAAGACAGATGGAAGAGTACATCACAGAATCTCTTTGCACTGGGGGGCAGAGAAGCATGTACCAGCCAATCGCAAAATCCAAACTCAAAACGTTTTCGATTTCCAAAAAGAAAACAAAAATCCTGATTTTGGCTCAGAAAGCATTGGTTGCATTCAACCCGGAAATGGTTTTCCGCCGTGCTTTGCTATTGACTCAAGTCCGCCCTGACCTGAACATGAAGCACGTCCTGCGCTCTCCCATTACGTCTGTTCCGACATCTATCTTTCATGAAGATGGAGCTCCATGGAAGAACACCAAAGCAGAACTATGGCATATTCTCGAGGGCCTAGTTGATGAAGAGCACGAAAACACTGCCAGTGATAACCAACATCACAGCGTGTACATCAGGGATGCTATGGTGAACTCCATATCCTGGGTGGAATATGGTGCTACGTTTGGTAACTTGCGCAGTGTTACCTAACCAGTTGCTTCATTGCATCAAAACACACCACACCCGCATCGACGTCTTCGACCAATATGATGATGTCAATTCTGTGAAGACAGACGAAAGAACGAGATGCCTTGCTGTTGCTGGTGGATCCCGAAGCTACCAAGTATTGCTGGACGCCCAGTACCACAATGGACGAAATTCATGGCTCTATCATCAAACAAATCCACCTTGACACACTTCATCTGTAGTCACGTCACGCAACATGCACCAGCAGCAAAAGAACTTTCAGATCACCAAGAAAAGCGGATCTATTTGGCTGGTGGCTTATTGATGGTTCGCTTACAGCATGCCTTTCATCTGCAGGAATGTATCATGACAGTCAACTCGCATCAATGCCAGGAAGAGGCAGATTCTCGGATATTTCTTCATGTGAAGCATGCCGATGATGAGTTCAGACGTAACAATGTGCGTCGGTCCATTACAATCAAATCAGCAGACACTGATGTGCTTGTCTTAGCAGTCCACTACTTTCCACAGTTACAGGACACTGCCGAAATATGGATAGAGAAAAGAACATCAGCAGGATGCAAGCTTATCCCGGTCCATCAGA
>CM068957.1:151859298-151870471 GCA_035128595.1 Eptatretus atami | reverse complement strand
ATGTGGCATACGAACGTCACATGCTGATACCAATAATGACTTACGGCAGTGATGTTTGACTTTATTATTCTTTAGTGACACGTCACTCAAAATTATATGTTACCTGAGTCTGGTGGAAATTTGCATCCATCCTTCAGGTTCCCGTTTCCTAGGTTGTATTGGTAGTATTTCTGAAAGTACATGTCATTAGTTTGTCTCCCCCTAACCCTGTTGTTTTAGAGGATGATTATTAATGTGATTCATTCCGTGGATCTGCCCGACACTTTGAGTCTCAGCCACTTTTTCTTGTTCTATTGTTATTGTTTGGTGCCAATAACATAACTAACAAACAATTCGCCACACATACTATTTCTCCTACGAATCATCTTCCATTCACTCTCACGACTGTCCAACATACCCCTTTCTCGATCTTTGGTTGCCAACAACTCCTCGACGCCAACCCCAATTCACTCTCAGCTCACTCGTCCACGACTGGTCCACCTTTTCCTACACACTGCTGCTAATCCAGCATGCTTTCAACCACTCGCCTCATTCATCGTAGCATCGTGCTGGTCTTTATCCTTACGATCTTCCGGGTACGGGATGGATTTCTAGGAGCGGCTTTTTTAGTTTGCAGTCTCAGCTAGCAACCGTGCCGTGAAGGTGGGCATCTTCCCTGCCAAGATTCTCTCCGCCCAAAACCTCAAAGCTGCAAAAATCTTCCTCCGCCCTAAAACGCTTCCCTTGCGACACATTCTTACCGCTGAATCTCTGGTCCTCCTTTCCACGAAGTGAGGAGCGGTGAAGGTGGTACTGAACTTGTTTCTTCCTGTTTGTTATTCTTTTTTTTTCTTATTCCCCTTTCTTTTTTTTTGTGTTTTTTGGTTATTCACTTCTTTTGAGGTTTTTGTTCTCTTTTCTCGTTTTTTCGTGTTCGTCGTGTCTCTTCTCCGTACCTGGCGGGCGTTGTGCGATGATTTTTCAGTTTTTTTAGTTTGTTGACGCTGTCCGACGGGGCGTGTGCGCGCATAAATAATATTTCGGGTTGCGGGATGAGAGGCTTTGGTGTGGCGTATAAATGGTACCCTCCCTACAAAAGAGGGTTGGTAGACGCAGATGGAGTTTCCTTGAGAGGATTATCGTTTCTGAGACCCTCAGGTTCATTGCTTCGAATAACTAGAGAGGATTGTTCTCGAGATGGACCAGGGAGCTCGAAATCTGAGGGGATCAGTTTTCTGAAATCTGGTAAGGACTCGATCTGGGTTGTGTCTGCACTTGGTCGTCCAAGGGTGTTGTACGACTTGCGCACAGGGATAGTCTGCGATCTTCCTTTTCTTCTTTTCTTTGGGATTCTTCTTGTTGTGAATTGTGTGTTTGTGCTGCGTTGTCTTCGTTAATAGATAGAACTGTTATAGTGTTAGCGTTGTGTGCGCTTGTTGTTAGAGCTGCGTCCACTTCATTTCTTTGTGTTTCATTGCTGCTTCATGTGTGCTCTCCGTCTACCTTTATTTTTATCTTCTGCTTTTCTCCGCGGATCTTATTTATATATTCGTTATCTCTTTTGGCGTGTGTATAATAAAGTGTCTGTGTTTGGATATTGTTCCCGTTTCGCTTTCTGCGTTCCTTTCCTTGTGTTGGGGTTCTCATCTCGTGCTTCACCGTATAAGGTGTTTTCGAGTGGGCGTTGATTCGTTCCGATAATTAATTGTTATAACGTCTTCCCGTCGTGCCGACTCTGATAACCTTTCCGCTCTGTGTTATCCCTTGTGTCTGATTCTAGCACTCGGAATCGGTATTCCGCTTAAGCTTGTCCGGTCTCGCGTTTGTTCCGTTAACTACTTTTACGACTTTCGATCCTTTCAGGCCTCGTTAGATGTCTGCGATTCGTGCCTGTTCGTCCGGTTACTCCTATTGCCGCGGGTATTTTTTTTTTTAGAATCGTTTTTGCCTGGTTACTTTAGGTGTTCGAGTCATTTTTGTTTGGGCGAAAACAACCCTCCCACTCGCCGTGGGTTTCTTTCGCATCTGGATTTCCACCTATCGTTGGTTGAGGCCGAATAGAGGATCTACTCCACCTCGTGACTGGCCTCCCCGGCTTAGGTTTTAGTCCGATTGTTAGGGTCACGATATCCAGACAGGAATTGTCCGTTTTTTCCGGTTGGCGTAGACGTTTGCGCGATTCGATTTTGTTACTGTGTGTTGGCTCCTGTACTCGCACGCCGCTTAGGCTTTGCGATTTCTGCTTAATCATATATGTTTTTAGTTCATTTCTCGGTTAGAACAATGTGTATTTGTGTAACATATTAGTTATCACATCACTTGTGCAAACTTCAGACACTTATATCGTTATAATTTGCTGTGTAGAAATTTGTTTCAAAATATTCTCATTATATTGATATGGTAAACTGAACACATAAAATATAAATGTAAAAAAATATGACAATTGGGAGATGTTTGTTTCTGTAGTTGATGATTTTCGAAGTTAGCGGTCCGGAAATTACGTCTTTTTTCTATTAAAAGCACTCAAATGTTACATATATTTATCTGAAGTATTCCATTAGTATAACTAGTAGTATTCCCCTGTTCATTCTGCACATTCCAATACCAATCATGTTAATAATAATTAGTGGCGCATTTGTCTTTTTGTAGTTTTGTTATTGGCTTAATTCATTCTGTTATTTTCTGGAATTTATGTGCCCTGTTCTCAATAAATTTTTCTATATGGGGTCATTACGCTTCCATGGTGTGTGTAATTAATTTTATTTCTTTGTGCGGTACCGCACTACTTTCCCTCAAAAAAAATGAGGTACAAATTCGATGGGCCCCTCCTTCAATATGAGTTACTGAGTATTGCCCATCTTTTTCCATTATGAGACTTCTTTGTATTAGCTTTTTGTTGTTCTTCATAAGTCCGTGTTTGCAATTTATTAAGAACCATAATAGAAAAATTTTGATCTCCTTATACCTTGCTTGGCCTAAAAAGCTTCCATTGAGTTTTCTAATATTATTGAGAATATCTATCCTGTGTTTTTGAAATCGTTATGATTTTTCTTTCATTGGCTTCAGTGCATGCTTATTATACCACAAATGAGTACCGCGGTTTTCGGCTTGTACACGATCTTTGTTTGTGATTGCCTCTTCTAACAAGCATTTCAACTAATTTCCGTCATTTTTTGCGTGGTGATAACTTCGTGAGAGATTTGCTGTTTCTACATGTTATAAGATTTTTGAGTAATAAATCCACCCTGTTTTATTCATGCACTCTGCTGAATAGATAAAAAAAGATATATTTGTCTCGTATCCTTTCTTCATATTGTTTTAGGACGATAATTGGTTATGGGAATTTTTTCCTGGTCACATGACCCTCCATGTCAAAATTTGCAGGGCAAGTCTGGGCGTTGTGAGTCCGGGTCTGGGTGATTAATACAGGTAGTCGGCTCGACTTAACGCCCCTCATGTGGACTTACGAACGTCCTGTTCGACTCTTTACGACCACTGGAGTGACCCCCAAAAAAAAAACAAGTTTTTTTTTTTGTATATCTGTTTACAAAATATACGTTGTATCGGATTCCCAACGACCGAGCGACTTCACGACGAAATTGTCGAACCAATTGCCCTGCGGGGCCTCGTACAGTCGACGCAGACTACCTGTAGAGGGAGCAAGGGCCTTCCCTGTAGGATTCTTTTGGATGGTTACTCGGCGGTTTGGCAAGACAGGCTTTTGGCTTTTTTTTTTATTTGTTTTGGTTATCTCCTGTGTCCTCTTGCTGGTCTGGCGTTGCTTATCTGCACACGAGTATTTAATATACAAAAATACCAATCTCGCTTAAGTCAATTAGCTGACCCGGTGCACACAAAAATCTTGGATAAGGACCATCCATACCTTCTTTTTTGTTGAGCCTCATTTCATGATATTGAAGAGGTGTAAATAATTGGTAATTCTATTGCCCCTATGCTGTGGTAGCTGAATCAACTGAAAGCTCTTTTTCTATTGATGTTAATTATCGCATGTGCTACTTTGTCACAACGGCGTCTTTTGGATTGATACTTAAGCATTAATGTCGAAAACATGATAGTGTTTTGGTAATGTTCTTTGTTAATTACAGACTGCATGTTTTCCAAAATTTGTTTTTTTAAGTCGGGCTTATTCTCTCACTTTTAGTTTAACTTTGTGATCGCTTCATTTTGGGTTTTATTAATGATATGCTCTGTTATTTGGGAATATTCAGTTCAAAAGAACAAATCTGTCTTTTTTCTGGTCTCGCATTCTATAATGTGGAAGAAGCCTGGAAATCTAAAAACCTTTTGTTTTCATGTGCTCTTAGTAGACTTGCCCTATGCTTGGAGGTTCCTCTCTGCATATGCTTTAGCTCGTCATCTCCATACTATGTTCTTGCGAGGAAGGTGCATCTGTGATCCAATTGTAATGTGGTGAAGAAAATGATTTTTTTGATGTCTTTCATAGTGACACAAGTAAGAAAAATTAAACTTCATTCATTTTCGTAAAGTCGTTACTTTCGATCTCTGTTTGTCCTTTTTTTTCTCATAAAAGCCGACACTGTCTTAAAGATACCACCAACCTTTTGAGTATTAATAGCCTCTATCGTTAAAAGCTTAACAATCTTTTTTACTTGTTTCTTGTATTGAGCAGCTTGGTCTTTTGTTGATTTATGGGGAACCCAAAGAATCACTGATTTATCAAATTCCTGTTTCTACTAAGAGAATGGTTCAGAACATTGTTTTTTAATTTCTAATAAAATAAATGTTTATGGTTGTGAAAAAAGTTATAACGTTCTTCCAACATGTGCTGTCTTTATTTTGATGATAAAGGCTATTCTTCCTACCATTGACTCCCTGTACTTCCTTGATCTCAATTTTCACAGACTACCCTTTTTTGCATATATGTAAACTCTGAAGGAACCTTTCTCCAGTTTTTTATGCTGATCTCGTTTTTTTGTCTCAGATGGTGATGTCCTTCAAGGAACTCTATCTTTACTCTGGTTTTGGTCTCTATTCCCTCTCCCCCTCCTCTGCTCTTTTTCCTCCTTGCCCTATGCTTCTTTCTCTTCCACCTCATCCTCCTCATTTTCCACATTCAGATGGACCTCCAACCAAATTCAGGCCTTTCCCTCTTCTCCATTACCTCAATAGCAATTCCTTCCTTTTCCTACTTGTTTCTCCATTGATGTTGCCTCATATCTCCCCTCCCCATCCATGAAAGTCTTCCTTCTCTCTCAAGCCGCCATCTTGATTAGAGACATAATGTTTTTTTTTCTAACGTCTCGAATATGCTTTTTCCAGTGGTTATTTTTTCTTTTCGTTGCGAAAACAAATTTGTTTTCATTTGCTCAACTAGAGCTCTAATAACAGTGAATATCTAGTAGTTTCTAATAATGTACCAATTTTCAATCTTCAAAGATTACTATATTTTCTCAAATATCCTAGGTACAAGCATCCTAATAGAGATGCTTTTCCATAAGGCTGCAGATTTATCATTTTTTTTTGGTTTTTTAGTGGCAACTAATAGGACTTTTTTAATAATTTATACTCCTCACGTCAGTATGACTGTCTTTGACCGCTGTTTTGCGAGTATACTTGTTCTTTCTTTGGATAATTTTTCTCCATGTTCGCGTCATTCGTGCCTCCAAATATTTAGGTATGAACTATTTTTGTCACATCTTTATATTACATTCTTACCTTGCTCCGAGGTCTTTGGTGTTGGTCTTTCTGCTTAGCGGGTTCGTGTTTTTTTTTTTTTTGTCTTTGTGGTTGGCTTTGGGACTGATTCTAGGGTCTTCTTGATTTTGAGCCGCTCTGTGTTGGCCACTCTGTTTTATTTGAGGGTTGTGTTGTTTGATTTATATCAGCTTTGGTTCTCTGGCCCCTCAGTTCGAATCATGATGCACCTTCAGCTTACCACTGGTTTATCCTTATGTTTTTGGCATTTCTGGCTTTATCTCAGCGGTGCATAGTTTAGCCTCGACGCCCTCTAACCATATGATGCAACCAGTTCAGCCAAAATTATGCAGCACTGATTGGGAACTCTTTTGCCCTGTTTGGTTCTCTCATTCCCCCCTCCTCCTTCTCCCCCCAAAATGACATTTAGAAATAATGTGCGGCCTCATGGTTCTCCTTATCCCTTTATGAACAAATACAAAGCTAGGAGAAACGATGTCCCTTTATGTAGACTTCACCCATCTCTGCATTGGCTATGTAAAAATAACACAATTATAATTTCATCAAAAAATAATGTTGAGATGAGGTAAAGTTAAACTGTGGTTGGTTTAATAAGCTTATGTTATGTACAATTCTTTGGGTGCAAACCCTTTCATGGAAAGAATTAAAAGATGGTCCTGTCCCCTCACACTTTCTTTATAGAACAGCTTCCTTTATCCCCTTCTTCACTCTTATTCTCAGTAGACAAGTATATCTTCTCCTTTTCTACATTTATTTTTTTTTATCGGTAAACCAAATTGACCAGTTGTTTTTTTCCCCAAATGGGTGTTGGCATAATTCCCCAGCATATATCTTCAAATCAACTTGTCTTTTCTGGAATTCTTTTGTAATTTTAAAAGGGAATAATGCCTTGATATATATATTTACTTCATATGATAAATGTGAACAAAGCACTAAGACTTGTGTTTTTGTCTTGATCCACACATTCACAGAAAATTTATTTCGGTTTTTCTTGGCACTCCCTAAGCCTCCAGTCTCTCCAGTTATGCTTTCACAGTGTTCTCTCTCCTGTCTCTCTCTGTTCTCTCTTTCCTGTTCTCTCTCTCTGCTTCTCTTCCTGCTCTCTCTTCTCTCGTCTCTCTCTCGTCTTTCTCTCTCTGTCCTCTTCTCTTGTTTGTCTTTCTCTCTTGTCTTCTCTCTGTGTCTTCTTTCTTTCGTGTCTCCTTTCTAGATAACATCTCTCTTGGTTTCTTCTCTCTTGTCTCTCTTTTTTCTGTTCTCTTTCAAATCTGTCTCTCTTTTCTCGTCTCTCTTCTCTCTTCTCCTCTCTCTTCTTCTCTCTCTCTCTCTTCTTTTCTTCTCACTTTTTTTTTTTTTTTCTTTTTTTTTCCTTCCTCTCTCTTCATTCTCTACTTTCCTTTTAACCACTCCCAGCTCTCCTGGCCCAGTGTAATTCGATATTAATGTGTATTCTTCCAGCTTAAGGAACTAGCAGTTGAGTTAGTAGGTACTCCTTGTTGAGGACTCGTACTCTTTATCAGTTCCCAGTATTCCGTGAACTGATCTTTCAGTAATTTTATTAGCTCAATCCCCCACGCTAGGTGATTAATGAGATGGCGTTTGCAATCATCTTTTTTCTGTGTATGTGTTTTCTGTCCGTGGCCGTAGTTCTTTTTTTTACCTTTTTGAGCTTTGTCATATCAATATCATTCAACAAAGCTTTTGATGATAAATATGAGAATGCCAACTTTAATAACCTTGGACCTCAATATGGTCCAAAGTTCGCATTAAATTCTCGTCATTTTTTTTTTCAATATTTTTTGTTTTCCGATTGTACCTATAAAATTTTAATTTTTTTTATCATTTTATCGGTTGTGCCCCGTTCCCTCTAATGTTACTGAATTTTGGTCTCATCCGAAAGCTCTCTTAGGTGTTCTAAATGTGAGTGTTATTATGTATTTGGTCTCAAATTTGTGTCAAGGTGATACTTTAATAAATCCGGCAATAAATACAATTTCCAGCTCTTGATTCACTTGCAGTTTTTCACAGTGGTTTCGCTATATGTGGTCACTGATAGCGTGATGCTTTTTGACATTCATAATGAGATCTCTTTCCTTTTTTATGGTTCTTGGGTCCTTAACATTCCGTCATTTTTTTATTTTTTTGATGTCTCTATTTTGGACATATGGAAGAAAAGAGATTTGGTTCTGAATTACCATAGCATGATGTGTGACTGTGGCTTTGCAATTTTCATGATGCTTTCTAGTTATTTATTGATTAGGCCTCTAAAGCATAGTACTCTTCTGAAGTATCTCTCTCAGACATAATGGACTTTAGCTGTTATGCGCTCCGAGAACGCCCGATCCCTGTTTGATTCGAGCCATTGAAGCTTTATCTTTCCTTTAGTGTAATTGTGTGTCTTCCATTTCTGATGAATTATAAGGCCTTGAGTGAGCTCTCAGGAACTTTGCAACCTCTTCTTATAGGAATTTAGGCTCACTAATTATTGTATTTTATTGTTGCAGTCTTGCAGAGAATGGAAAAGAGAACCATCCGTCAAATAGATCGGATGAGAACACTCTTCAACCTAATTCTCTAGTAAGTATACTCTTGTTTCCTGTTTCACCATGTCTCTTTTTTACTCAAGCCTTTAAGAGGTGAGAGGTGCAAAAACCATCTTCATTTTAGTTGTTCTTCGTGTTTACCCATTTTATTCAACAGAGCCTCTTTTATGCTAGTTCAATTGTTAATTAACACCCAAACCTTTATCCTGCCCCCTTGCCACCCTTAAACACTGTCTGTTTGCAATCCTGGTGAGTAGTTTCTTCTCTGGCTAATCATTGCCTTAATGTCATTCCTGTATTAATGTAGTGGAAGTTCCTCAATACCTCCATGTATTGCAGAGGAATAAGGGAAATAAATATACGTTAGTGGTAGAAAAACATATGTTTTAGGATGTCTAACTGTCTCAGGACATTTAACGTTACATCTTGTGCTTTATTGCTTCTGCAACTTCCCTCTTTGAAATGGCCTTGTGATCAACTAATGTTTTTCTCTAACTTGCAGGTTCCGAGTTCACAAATATTTTGACTCAATTTAAATAGGTTGTGTTGTTTTTTTATTCCTGCTAGTCGTACGTATAAGACAATCAAATATAGCATTCGGTGGACATCATTTAGTCCTTACTTATCAAGGTATTGAGATTAAATAAGCCGTTTGAATTGGAATATAATAGAATGATTTGGATAGAAACCAGAGTACCTTTTATGAGCTATACTACCCTTTTTTAGTACTTGAACCGATAACTATGACAGCTTGAATAGAACATTTTTGATATCCGTTATCTGTATATATTAAATTATAATGAAATAGATTTGTTAAAAAAAATATATAGCATTTTTTTCCATTTTAAATAATGCTGTTCCCTCGATCATTAACTTAACACTGTACGATTCTCATGATGTCTTAAAGGACAATATGGTCTGTTTTCGTCTAACGGTTTTAATTTTCTTTTTTTAACATTTTTATTGTTTTTTTTTTACGGAAAGTGAACCCAGATTTGCTGAAACTCCGCTTTTCTCTCACTTTCTACTCTCTGGTTGCTTTACCGTCGCTATCATTTGGGATTAACTTGTAGCCTACCACACTTGCAATGGATGGGATTATAATTTTGTAACATCACTTACATGTTAAATAGACCTTATTATAGGCCACTTTTGTGTCAAATGAAAACATTTGAAGGAAAAAAAAATGGAAAAATAGAAAAAAAGTGTTGAGCCTTTTTAATTCTCAGGATGTTTGCAGACATTTTTATGTTAATAGTCAGCATTAGGGTCCATCTTTACATATTGGTCCACTACCAAACCAAAGCCCAAGTTACAACCACAATATTCTCTCATCCGGACTCTTTTTCTTACATGTGTATTCGACCAACAGGGAAGGGTTTTAAAATCAAAATATCGGTAGTCATTGTCATGAATCACCACTGTGAACCAGTATTTAATATTCCATATGATCGCCGCTCCCCATTACTCAGACTCTCCTGTTTAATGTTTCCCATTACTCTTTCTTTTCTCTTCATACCTTTCATGTGAATCATAACTCTTATCTATTTTCTGTTTATCGCATATCTTTATTCACATGTGGCACTACCTTCCATTTTGAAGGCCCAAGACTGTTCAGGTTAAAATGAATCATAAATGAAACGATTGAGAGTTAAAACGTCAAATGGCAATCACCTAAATCACCTTCCCACACACTCGAGAGGAAAGAAGCAATTTAACAAGTCTTTTATGAATTGATGTCTATGCTATGATGAGATTAGAGGGGTGTTTTTTTATTTCGGGAGAGAGAGATGTGAGTCGTTGATGAGAGCTGAGATCCCTATCTTTCATATGAGACCTCTTGTAGCTTTGTGTCAAGCCGGTTGATTAAGTACCAAAAATCTGACCTATACCGCTGGCCTACTTGGGATTGTATTCATACATGAAATGGATTGTAGATGATTTGCTGTATAAATGAGTACATGCCTCACATAGTTATCTTTTGAACTATAAGATGTACAAACTGAAAACCTTTGCCATTTAAGGAAGATTAGTGATTCAGCAGACATTTTTATTTTCTGGCCACAATACGACACCACAATCCTCTTCTGGTTTTGCATCACAACATATTTTGACGTTGTTCCATCACAATCCCACAACAAAAGTAAAATGTCATAACATGTCGTGATGGTAATCCATAAAAGGATTGTCGTGTCATGTTGTGGAATCGTAATGTGCTGTCATTCCCACCTTTTTCGGTTGTTTTTTTTTGAGATTTCATTGGGTGGTCGCGAGACTACCCTTATTCTCAGTTTTTCCGTCTGTCTGTATGTTTGTATGTTTGTATGTATGTATGTTGGGTGGTCGCTGGACTGGACCTTTATTCTCAGTTTTTCCGTCTGTCTGTATGTTTATATGTAATGGACAGCTCTGGAGGCCAGAGGAGTCAACCGATTTTGATGAAACTTGACAGTAGGTTCATACCAGGATCTAGTTCTATGCTTTTGAGCACCGTTGCTATGGACGCCACCATTGCCTAGCACGGGACTTTGAAATTTTTGAAAAATCTCCCAAAAAATTATTTTTCGAAAATCAAAAATCGCCTCCAGGCTTTTATGCGCACTATAATCACACTCTTTTCAAAAATTTCAGCCCATCCGTCAAAAACTATGACTAGTATATTAATGTAGCGACCACCAATGTCGTCTACCGGCTTGTTATGTTTGTTGTAATGTAGATGCGACAGCTCGTGAGGCAGAGAGCACCATTTTTGATAAATGTGACAGTAGGTTCATACCAGGATCTAGTTGTATGCTTTTGAGCACCGTTGCTATGGACGCCACGTTGCCTAGCAACGGGACTTTGAAATTTTTGAAAAGTCGTAAAAAAATTATTTTTTCGAAAATCAAAAATCGCCTTTCGTGCTTTTATGCGCACTATAATCAACCTCTTTGTCAAAAAATTTCAGCCCAATC
>CM068957.1:151847156-151859288 GCA_035128595.1 Eptatretus atami | reverse complement strand
TGTATGACTAGTATGCAATTATGTAGCGACCACCCATGTCGCCTACCGGCTTGTCCCTCTGTTATTTACATTTTTCTTAAAATGTTTTTTTTCTTCTTGTTTCTGCAATGTTTTTTGTAAATAATAAAAGGCTTAATGTTTCACATATTTTGTTATTTTGGTAAGGATTAAATCCATCTCCAGTATGTCATTAAATTTGGTTTATGGTACATTCTACCCCTCCCTCCCCACCTCAAGCCTGGCTTTTGTCTAAGTCCACAATGTGGATTACCACATATCATGTGCAGAAATGTTGATGCGATTATCGTTTAAACAACAAAAAAAAAGCTTAATGTTTTAAATATTTTGTTATTTTGGAATGGATTAAATCCATCCATGTTATTAAATTGTTCTCATACTTGTCAGTTGATTTGGAGGATGGGTTGGATATGTATCACTTTTGGAATGGTTATGTCCAGTGTCCATTTTCCCCCCTCCCACAATCCTGGCCTCGTTTGGTTGAGTCGACATTTATGTTCGATTTCTTTTTCCTTATATAACGATTAATGTTTCATTTATTTTTAAATTTTGGGTTGCGTGCACTCACCCAGAGACAAAGGAACTTCGTCATGTTGGAATCGCCATCATGGTTTCAGCGGTTATTGAGGTCGGTTGGGCTACAGTTTTACATTGTTTTTAGAGGGGAATAACTACAAGGATGAGAAGAAGTACAAATTGGCATTTGAGTGATCTCTCATTGTGGTACTTTAACGATGTATTTTGGCATCTTTTTAAGTCTTGCTAGTTCAGAAAACGCTCGAGAATATGGGTTACGGCTTTTAAATGCTTATGACTTCAATCTTATTGGAGTTTATGAGCATATCATTGTGTACACATTTGAATGGGTGGCCATTTTATCCCCGTATCATCCCTCTATATGGAGTACTGCCATACTCCATGATACCTCAGAGTCTTTGAATAGAGAAGATTGTCAGGAAAGAAAGTGGGAGCCAGAGCAGTTAGTCAGTTAAGAAGAGTTCAATATGTCGAGACCGAGAGGAAAGGATACGCCAATCGGACACGTAGTTTGGATCATTGTTGGGCTTCGGTTGGCAGTGCGTGGTTGGTCATTTTCACATTACCAACATTGATTCAACTTTGTTTTTTTTTTTGACTGAAAGTGACAGCTTTGTGCATACTGATGACATTCAGCCAGCTGTGGGAGTTCGGCGGTGTAAGACAAACATTGGCTTTCAACGTCGACCCAACCCAACATAACAGCCATTATTGGGCCAACATTGTTGCAATGCAACTCTGCCACCTGGATTTACACTTGTTGCTAAGGAGAGAAGATTGGGACCATACTCTGTGCAGAGCGTTGGTGCTGCTTAAGCAGTCTCCTTGGCTATTGGGCACAATCCTAGACAGATCGCCATTCCGACACAGTACAGCAGCATGCTGGCACTCATTTTGCCGACCTCGGAAGGATGACACACCGAGTTAACCCCACCTGGTATTAATTCAACAGCTGAGCGGAATTTGAACTCAGGACCCTCGGATCCAAAGCCCGCCACCCTAACCATTAAGCCAACACCAGGCACACGTTCTTAGCTTGTTGCTAAGCAGCTTCAGTTATTTCACCTGACAGAGAATGTTCTGATATCGTCATATTTTGCATGTTTAGCTTTATTCTTTCGTCTGCACAAGATTCCAGGATGAATTATCACCATTACTGAGGCCAAGGAGCTAAGACGACTTTCCCTCCCCTTCCCTTCCCTTGTTTTTATAAGCTATTCCCATAGTTTTCCAATTAATTATAAACTGCAATTTATTCAGTAGTTTTGCAGTCAAAACCATTCAGTGTTGTTAATACATAAGTGTGGCTTATACTTTGCCTGGTGGTGTTAATTTGTTCTGCTTCTTGTCTACTAATATGCCACAATGAAATCACTGCTATGAAACCATGTCTTTGACAATCGAGATTGTCTATCGTTGCTTTATCTTCACTTAAAAGTGACCAGCATATTAAGTCTATCTATTTGGAATTCGATGGAGTCCTCTTTATTCGCGTGCAGCAAGCGCTTGAGTTTGTTATTTGACAATGCCTCACTCATAAAATGGGGCTTTCCGGTCACGTGCCACTTCGAGAGGACAGAAGTCATGAGTTTTGATATTATAACCTATCATCTGATTCGGGGTGGACGGTTTTGTCCGAAACCAAGCTTTGGGAAATTTTTGATTGGTACCGAAACGGAGTTCAAATTTCAAAACGGTCCACCCCGACATCCAATACCGATGTTCCCTACATCCTGTACGGATGGCTGAGATGGATGTTCCAAATGTGTGCGGAAAACTCCAAAAACGAAGCCTGTTTACAGCTGGTTTCAAGCTGAAAGTAATAGTTGCAACAACAAAAGGAAATCGAGTAGCTGGTCGAGAATTCAATGTAGACGAAAGCATAATTTGGCAATGTTGGGTTCAGGAAGCAAGTCTGCAGTCATTGCCGAACCACAAGAAGGCCAACCATGGAAGAAAGTGCCGACATCAGTCCATCGAGAAAGATCTTGCTGCGTGGCTCAAATCACTCTGCGATTCAGGATGTGCCATGTTCACCATCCAGATTAGAATAAGAGCAATGGATCTTGCTAAAGATCGCAAAATCGAGGACTTCTTTGCACCACCAACGTGGAGTTACCGTTTCATGAGACGTCATTAGCTCAGCGTCCAAACAGAACAAATGTGGTTCAGAAACTGCCTGAAGATTGGGAGGAGAAAATGCCATTCTTTCTTGATTGCGTGATTATGTCATTACATCATCTTGGATATTGAAATCATGGGAAAAAGTCACCAGAGACAATCGTTAACAGCTTCAGGAAAATATTTTTTTTCCATCAATGAAGCTTCAGAGATGAAGAAGATGGTGATGAACCAAATGACCAAGAACTGTTGGAGTTATTTCATTCTGATTCAGTGGAGTCGAAGTTTGAAGGGTTTCCGAAAGTGACTTGTACATATTACCTGGGGACGTTATACTTTTAGAAACTCATTAATGTTTCAATTTCATACAAAACTTTAGTTGATTACTTGGAGGCAGCTCGACTAAATAAATGAACTGTTATGAACATGTGAGGTTTTTTTTTCATCAAAGTTTTTGCATAGCTGTTTTCTTAAAATTGGTTACTATTACTGAAACGTGTACATGGGGAAAAGGTAGACAACAACAATAAACATGTACGTCCCTGTGTCTTGTTATGGTTTCTTAGCAATTGACACATCATTGGTACAGAAAGCAGTGTTCTAATATCACCAAATCGTCGTACGTCACCAGAAACTTCGTAACATGAGCTTTGTTTGTATTAGAGTGTGGTTTGCACATTAGTTTGTTTTTCAAAAATATCACAACTTAGGGAGTGCGGCTTAAACACGATGCGGTTTTTAACTGTAAATTGATGGTAAATCCCCTTTCTGTCTTTACTACTAATCTACTCATCACTCTCCCATTTAAGCACCTCCATCTTGTTCTCCTAATATATTTTGATTTTTCCTCGATAATGTCCAACAGGATTTCCAAACCAACCAACTTCTTCCTTCTTACAGCACTAGCTTAACCACGTGTTCATGTCAATCATCTTACTTACATTTTATGTTCCTATTTTCATTGAAGATAGCATTGTGTAAAACCTGATTTCATCCGTTATCTTTCACTCCCCTTCTTATCACTGTTCCGACTATTTATTGTACCTCAACCCTCTTCAGAGGACACAATGTGACTGTTTCTTTTCCAACCTAAAAAGACCTGAACCTACCCATCGTAGTCTCTACCTCCCCTCCCCTCCACTCCCATTATTACCTGGTCCTTGGTTCGATCCTGTTTCTCCACTTCCTTATTCCGTTTTCTATTTTATTCTCCCTGTGACTTCATATCTGTTTTCAACTTCCTGCTCAACCTCATCATTTTGTGATTATGTCGACATTAAATCCAGCACTATAGTTCTTACCTTTAAATCTTTCCCTCCTTTGTAGCTCTCCTCAAAAATTTGACTCAGACTCTCATTATTTACACATTGTAACAAAACAATTTTCCACCTCAATCTCTCACCTTGCCTATCGTTTTGCTCCATTCACCATAAAGCACCCTGGCCCCATAAATAATCCACCTTTTAGTTCTTTACCCTGGGTTCTAATCCCAATGCACCTATGAACTGTAAATCCTGGTGTTTCGTAGACAGGGTGAGGCAACAGTGTTCACCGTCCCTCGAATGGAGGTTAAAATGGGCCTCCGTCCTGTTTGTTAACATTAATTGGTAAGCGTTAAAGATGCCGTGGTGTCCTCCATGAAGAGTCGCTGAGCTATAACCCGCACCCTGAACAAATTACAAATTCCTGCTCGAACCTACAGGGGGCACAGCATGAGCAGCACTGCCGTGGCCATGCAAGAACTGACATGAAACCGCAGCCACATGGTGCATATGAACGACGATGACATGTTCTCCAGTTGCTCACATTAACATCCTCGATCGTGCCCCTTATACATGTCGAACCTTGTCATTGTTACTTACAGTTGGACATTTCACCAACTACTTTAAAACATCAAACCACACTAAAAAGTCAATATTGTATCTCCAGTTTGCGAATCTATGTATTTGATTCCTCCACTTGGAAAAGTGTTTTCTGTGACAACAAAATTCAATAGCAGTGGTTATTAATGTTACAGTATTGTATTACATCTCCCAATTTGGTACTCACATGATACCACTTGCCCAAACGATGACCGTGACACAGAAATGCCTCTCGTTCCTGCACCAATGACTGCTAAAATCGAGATAACAGTTTATGATCTCGGTGTCTTTAAAAGAACCAAGAAAAGGTCCCAAAATGAATCTCGCACTCTGCAGCGCACTTTGATGAGCACAGAAAACACCTCACCTGGGAAGTGGTTTAAATCAGGTGGTGAGAGTGTGAACACCAACAACGCAATCACATCATGCTAAGCAGTGGCACGACCATCGTGAGCAAGGAGAGGTCTTGCTGATTAACAATAAAAATCATCCTCCTCAGTATTGCGAGCATGGAAACGATGTTCCACCAAGGTGTCGGCTTTTCATGCAGCATGTCAAGGTTGCGGTTAGTTAGTTCAATGGGCTGACATTGTTATTTTACATTGTTATTTATCCGAGTGTTTACCTTATTCTCTCATGGCGATAGCATTATAATGTAAAATTGTAACCTCCAACAAATGTCTTTTTCTCATGCTCTGCAACATTATCTAATCTTGTTGGTTAATCAGCTTTCTTAGGTTGCTTGCTCAATGTACCATGGTTGTTGAGATGAAAATTAAATATATTATGCTTCCAAGTACACACCCTATTTGGACTTTAACCGCTTGATATGGTTCTTAAGCACAAGCTGGTCGGGACAAAGCTCATTGCAAATGATCCATCGTCTGCTTAGTTTGAAAGCAAGGCCACATGGTAATAGGCTTGCACGTATTGGAATCGTTTGTAACTAATACAGTATCATTGTGGGAGATGGCAGTGACAGTACATAAACGAGGAAGTATGTCAGCCTGGAGGAGGGGCTTGTGGCTAACCAACTTTTCTCTTTTTGCCCAGACGACAATGGAGAAACACAAGCTGAATGTTCCGGAGACAATGAATGAGCCGTTGGACTTGTCGGATGATGAAGGTAATTTGATTTCATAGCCATTTCCCCTTACCCATTGACCCTTTTTTCAGGCTGTGCTGTGTATTCCATGAATGAATATGTTTGTGACTGTATTTATGTCCATACAATATCGGATCCAGAGAGCTGTGTGACAGTTTGCTTCATTAGTCGTCAGGTTGAGATATTGCTCAGCGTGGTGACAGAATATAAACCTCTGGAGATGACACCACCATCATACAATAGCAAATGTGAAACAGAATGAGCACGTGCCTCATGGAATATGCCTGTTGGAGGGTAGGTCCATGCAGGATGTGTGTGGAGATCCACGAGCCTTGGATCCACGCCGTTGAGAGTGCACTCCCTGTTCCCTTTTTTTTCATCCCGTGAGCTTCCATTGCACGGTGTGATTCCTTCCTGTCTACACAAGGTCCTTGCAAACTGTATGCGTCACGTGTTTTAATATGTCACGAAAATGGCTTTTACATTGCTGGCTATTTCTTTTGACATTGATTGAAGGCTCGTGGATGAGTTTGGACGTAAATGGAATGCAGGGTGAAGACGTTGCTAGAGAGGATTGTTATTTCACTTGAATTGCACGTACTGTACTTTGGTAGACAGACAATGGACAGAAACATTTGATATATGGGATTCGAACCTGGTTTCACCGACATCATCCAGCTAGCGGTTCAGTTGGAAACACTAACAGTATCATTGCTTTGTATACGTTCAGTGTGCACTTTGGTTTAATCTCTTTTCCAGATATTATTTTACACTAAAAAGAAACCCTCGATGATTGGTTGACTGAATCACATTTTTACCGCAACCCTTCCTTCCACTTCTCAGTCACTGGGTCACAACGACATACTTCACTCGATCCTACGTTTGTTGTGCGATTATGCCATCAAATTGTTTGGTTCAATATTATGACATGACATGACCTTTTCCTGAGGAAGGTGCATTACCATGATCCAAGAAAAATAGATTCCAACACGAGTGTTGGTGGGCAGCTTGTGTTCCAGCCAGACATGTCCATTAAAACACGTCTACTTGACTCAAAACCTTGCACTCCATTTCCATTTCACCGTTTGTCAACTCTGTGCCAAACCAGGACCACAAACACCTGTTTGCACATGATATTTATTGGTTGATTTCAAAGTGCAGTCAGTCATGGCAGCAGTGTTTGTTTTTCCTTGTGGCTTTTCCTTTGTGGACTTTGCTGCCGACTGATAACCATTTTCTATTATTTATTTATCTACTTATTTATATTGGTTTTGGGCTGCCTGCGTCTAAAGATTCTTACAGTGTCGCCGATGTATGTAAAGCAATCTGATGTTTAAGTTGTTTGTAACTAATTAAATAATTCTCACTCGTATGCGCTCGGGCTGACAGGGTGGCCGAGAGGTACGCACACTTGTCTCCGAGCTGTCTATCCTGGGTTCAAATCTCGACCTAGTTATGAACGAACTGCCATCTTGATGTTTCGCATGCAGGGTGAGGCATCAACGAGGTGCATTTTAAAGATCCCAGTTTTTCTCAAAAGGTATGCTCATTACCACTTGTACTTTTATAAAAGAATCTTTTTTTTGCAAATTCCTTCCTGTCCAGCTAGTTTGCAAAGGTTTGGGTGGAAAACGCTCCCTGGCCAATCCGTCAAAATGGTGGGATTGTTTGGGGCCTTTAAAGAAGTAGAGATATAATTCATATCCACTGTTGAGGTTGATACTCCTTCATTAAGCGACATTGCACAGGTCAATGATGAGTTAACATAAAATACCGTTTGTTTAAATGGATATTAAAGAAATTAACTGCAAACTAAATGACAGTATTGTTAAACAAAAAGTCTTTCCTGAGCTGGTAACTTGCCATCGAACCTCAAGAATGTGTTGGCAGCTTATTCCCTCCATCTTCCTCCCCAACCAATGGTTTCTTATCAAGGAAGTGCTATGAGGCCACCTGCACCTTATAAAATGGGTAATTCTCTGCTACCACAACCCTCATTAAGTAAGGTTGCCTCACCAAATACACCAACGAGTAAATTAAGCTGGGATTAATAGTGAGCTACCGTCCTCGGTGGGTGTGTAATTGGAATTCTGTGGTTTTAAAAAAATGCTTCATTTTCACTTTGCCTCATCACTTTGTAGTTTGTGTGAATGATTGTTATTTAATTAAGGTTTGAAGTGAAGAAACCCCCAAGGTGAATTGAACCCCCTGAGAAGTAAAATTGGTTACAACACACAATGCAAATTTGGGGAAAGAAGTGAGCAAGGTCCACAATTCAGGTTCTCATTTAGAATCCATTCAAGCTCTCATTAAACAAATATCAGTTTTATTTTCAAAAGTAACTAAAAGAGTTTCCATGTACGAAAAATGAATGAAGCATGTGTGTGTGTGTGTGTGTGTGTGTGTGTGTGTGTGATGCTTTTTTGTATGATCGTCATGATCTCCTGAGTTGAGTGGGATAATTAACTACAAAGAACCCGGAAGAATTCCAAGTTAAGTGCACGTTTTTTTTTTAACGTTTTAAATGCATGCCATGTAAAGGTGTATAGAGCAGCTTAATAGTTCCTTCCACAGCATGGTATTGTAATTACAAAACTAGAAGGGCACTCGATTGAGCGCATACCTCCACCACGTAATGCCTGATCAACGAGAACATGTCGAGCCCATTATATTTTTGAAATATCATGATATACAGTACTATATCGTTTTTGGCCCTATCTCTCAATGGTGAAGAATCACTTTAAAACTTAAATAATTCTCGTATCCAGATCCGGATTCGGATCTTCACCAAAATTGAATGAATTCCTCCTTTTCAGACACACAAACTATCCACCAAGTTTCATCCGAATCGGTCAACAACTTTTTGAGATATCGTGCTATATTTGTTTATCCCGATCTCTCAATGGTGAAGAATCACTTCAAAAATTCTCAGTCGGATCCGGATCTGGATCTTCACCAAAATCTAACCACTTTGTCCTTGTCACACACCGAACCTGTCCACAAAAATTCATCTGAATCCGTCCACAACTTTTTGAGATATCAAGCACAAAATCAAAAGTGAAAAAGAGCAATCAGAGATTGCAGACCCTCGCCATGACTGCTTTTGTGTGGTGCATTTTGTGTGGTGTTTGTGTCCTGGTGTATTACATAATTAATAAGAGACATAACTAGAACTGCCACTTTATAACTGCTAGCAGTAATGATCAGGTACCAAGACATCCCGCTTTGATGCAACCCCACTTTGATCGTATACCTGACCCTGACCCGTGATGTTTTTATAATTATTATTCAATTGAATCCAGAATGGGATTAAAATAAATTAAATTCAAATCAAATGGAAGACCAAATGGGAACAGTCCTGCATTGGAGTCATCAGAAGGAACCTGAACAAGCAAAAAGCAAAGATGAAGACATCAGGAGGAACCTGGATAGGATTCGGGTTTCGGCTGCTACTCCTCTACCCTCAAACGCATCCAAGCACAGCCAAGTGAACCATATTAAAAAAAAAAAAAATACTCGCATCTCAAAAAACTAAATAATTCTGGCTGCCATACCATGTGTCCTATCAAGTTGAAATTTAAAACATTTATTCAACATCTCTACTACATCATAAATATGAAGTTTCATGTCGATTGATTAAGCGGTTCCCAATAAAACATTATTTAATATTTTCTTCAATCCAATATGGCTGCCAAACCATGTGACCTATCAATTATTCATTAACGAGCTTGTACACCCATGGCTTGGGGAACACTTGTGTGAAGTTTGCCCTCGATCTATCCAGCCGTTCTGGAGAAGAAGATTTTTTATAGGTTTTCGGGTAAATCCAATATGGCTGCCAAACTATGTGACCATTGACATCATATGTGTGAACCTTTTGTTCCCCATCCACAAGCGGTCATACATATTAGGTTTCACCTCGATCTGTTCAGCCCCTTCAGAGAAGAAGATTTTCGAAGGTTTAAAAAACAAAAAACAATATGACTTCCAAATCACGTGATCGATGACATCATCATTTATTTTTTTTCTGTGGACCATTTTATCCCTAGATGACCCTCAAAAATTTTCATACTGATTGGATGTAGTGTTCTACATATGCAATTATGACATCATAACGAGGGCACCTATGACGTCATAAAAAAGTCACTCATTCCACGTGAGGAGTACTTGTCATGTGCCAAGTTTCAATTTTTTCCTTGGTGCAGTTTCAGAGATACAGAGGTCCAAATTTTTCCATTTTTCCAATATGGCTGCCACACCACGTGACCCATTACACCATAATTATCATTAAAACATTCTACATGAGTAGTCGTAACAATGATGAAAATTTTGTCTCAATCCGACAAGCGGTTATGGAGAAAAACACGAAAGTTCTGTGTGGACAAACAAAGACTGATGGAGTACTGCGCTCCCCTCTGAGCTGGTGCTCCTGCCTCTCACCTTTCTCAGCTTCACGCTGTGGAAACCAAGGCATTTAGGATCATTGGTATCTCCCGTGATGAGGCTGAGTCTTTGGGCCTCTCACTCTCTCACCGCAGGCAGGTCGGTGGTCTTTATGCTTCTACCGTCTCCTCTCCAGTCTCGACCCCCTGCTGTGTCTGCCACCCTATTTCCGCAGGGCGCTCAAGGTCCGCCAACAACCCCCTTCTGGTAAAACTACCAAAATCACAAATCACTGCTCACCATCACTCTTTCATTCCTCTTTCTTCCCAGCTTTGGAATAAACTCCCACACTGTCTTCAATCCCATTCTTCCCTCAGTCCTTCAAAACAGCTGTTCACCACCACCTCTTATCTTCCCCCATACAAAACCTCGATATTTTCTCCCATTATTCCACCCCAAGCCCACCTCCTTCAAATTCCCTGCTGTCCTTCCTGAAAGTCCCTGTAATGTCCATCTTGTATACCCCTGTGTTCCCCGCCCCATCCCTCTCCCTTCCACAGATCTCCTAATGTCTCTGTTCCCCACTGTTTTGTCCTTCCCTCTCCTGCCCCTCTTGTCTCGTGCCCCCCTTGCTGTGTGTTGTGTGTTAGCTCTAATATGAGCCTCGACAAGGTATACAAAAAACAAAAATGTGTTGCTGTCTCTCGGATGGACGTTCATCTGGGTGTCACATCTGCCGGAATCCACCCTCCTCCTCTCCCTCCCTTCAATCCCCCTCCCCTCACTCACCACTCCCCCTCTCATGCTTTTGCCTCTCACCCCTATCCCACCCCTCTGCCTCCCTCACCTCTCTCTCTCTCTCTCTCTCACCTATTATTCCAGCATTGGGTCTTCACTGCTGTCTGACATGCTTGTCTGGCACATGCTCACATACCTGACCTAACCTATGATTCCTCCACCCCTATTATTCCCGTCAGCTAAGCGATGGGTTGTTATGCTGGTGTGTATACATCCATACGCACGCGCGCAGCACACACGCACGCGCATGCACACACACATGGATGAGGTAACCAACAACACCTGCATTCACCCTCATGGTTCTCTCCAGGAAAATTTTGAAATTCCCCCCACCTCACCCCCCCCCCCCACCTCACCAACCCCCCCCCCCCCCTTGATTTAAAAAAGTAAAATTTTATTTCCATATCCCTGCTTGACTCGGATTAACTTTTGAAGGAGGAAGCTTTGGGAGTGGGGAAGTGTGTGAATGATTTGCCCAAATATTGCATGATAATTGATATAATATTTCTGATGAAGAATCATATCAAGTTTGTGTATTTCACACAGCAGTTTGGCAGAATTGACAAATTTCTTCCCACAATCAACTACAGGTTTGCAGTGTGACAAATATGCTTGTTATAAAATGATATTGTACCTCAGTTGTGACGTGGGTGAAACATGATGTTAAAGATCCTAATATGCACGCTTTCAAATGACATCATGATGTTTCCATTTCGGCTGGAGTACATGAATGCTGTCTCATTGTGGGAAAAACCTGCAGATGTCATTATATACCAGGAAATCTCAACACAAGAGGAGGCCAATGGATACATAATGCCTTTCACACAACCTTCTCCCCTTCCCCTCCCATCATCAACAACAAAACCGCTTAATCAACAAGTGCACAATCACCTTCAATGCCAACATGACCACCCCCACCACAAACTCAGTTTTCAACCTGACATCCACTCAATGGCCTTCATGTTGGGAGGTGGTGTGGGAAGCGAGGCTGGGCAGTTCAGTGAGGATTGTATTAACATCGAGAGCATGTTGATATTTGATAACGTCCAGGGGTGTGGTGTAGTCTAACCAGAGTGATCCATCCGTGGCGGAGCTTAACTCCGCAACAGTTTAAATATAAAATATATACCTCCCAAGTTTACGATCAGTTGAGGTATTGTGCTTTGTGTGATTTCATCAGTTTCATGGCCAAATAATTGGGGTCAAAGCATGTCCCGAAGTGTTGGAGAGTGTGTGGTAGTTTGTTCCAAAGGTGGGGAAAAAGAGGAATGAAAGAGTGAAGGTGAGAAGTGATTCTTGATTTTGGTA
>CM068957.1:151834963-151845548 GCA_035128595.1 Eptatretus atami | reverse complement strand
CTCCTGAGGGTAGACACACACTTGTTCTGAGCTTTGTGGAAGGAACTGAGATTACCCTCAGTTGGATTTGCTTTCCATGAGGTGAAGGCAAGTTGTTCAAGGACAACTGCCTCGCCACGAGCTTCAGTGTACCATGGGCGGGAGGAAGGGTAGGACAACTGAAGACGAGATGGGATAAATCTGTGCATTGAGGAGAGCACAGTTCTTTAAGAAGAATTCCCAGGATGATTTGGTTGATGAAGTAGCGATAGGAGACCAGTCTATAAGCTTGATGGCTGCTTGGAGACCCTGCCAGTCGGCTTGAGTGAAGTGCCAGACTCGACGGCAGTGAGGTGGTTCTCTAATAAGTGAGATAGTTGTTTATTAGAAAAGGTCACACAGTCCAGGAACAGCTGGGTGCGACTGGGTATATATAACTGGGTGCGACTCTATAACCTGTATTGTTCCGATATATATATATATATATGTATATATATATATGTATATATATATATTGTTACGGTTGTGGAAATTCACAGAACACCATTCAGGTTCCCCGAAGATCGATTATGTTCGATAAGTGTGTGTCCAGATTAGATTTCCCCACCGATGTCTAACAGGAATTATTTGTGAGCCAGGCTGTGCATCTTCGAGTTAGCCGTTATTCTTTTGCTATCTTATTTTAAACAACATCTCCTCACCACCTTCGCCACAACCGCCAACATCTCCTTACCACCTTCTCCACAACCGCCAACATCTCCTCACCACCTTCGCCACAACCGCCAACATCTCCTCACCCACTTCGCCACAACCGCCAACATCTCCTCACCACCTTCACCACAATCGCAACATCTCCTCACCACCTTCGCCACAACCGCCAACATCTCCTCACCACCTTCCCACAACCGCCAACATCTCCTCACCACCTTCGCCCACCGCCAACATCTCCTCACCTTCATCTCCACGGTGCGCCATCTTTTCGCCGGCAACGGCGTCCACGAACGAACGGCATCTCCACCGACAAACACGAGGACTCCCTCGTTGGAGCGAAAGCCGGTGATTTCTACCACGTCCGCGTCTGACGACAAGATCGGATCAGAATGCCAAAAGGGGCGGAGCCAGGGGGGGTGAAAGGTCAGAGTGGAAAGACCAAACACCACTCGCCCCCCCCCCCCCGAACCCGATAAAAGGCCGGGTTGAAACGCCGAGAAATCAGTTGAGGTCGGGGTTGAGTTGAGTCAGCAGTCTGGAGTCTGGAGTCTGCAGTTCGGAGTTTGGAGCCTGGAGTCCAGTCAAGCCTGCAGTGCCGTGCAGAGTTGTGGGTAGGTGGAGGCGCCAGCAAAGTCGCCAGCCGGAGAGAAGTCGCCAGCCAGCGACATAACGGTCCGAAGTGATCGGGCCCTGGGACGGTCCAAGCGAGGCTGAGGAGGGAGCGGGCTATTAAAAGAGCATCAACTCCAAAAGAGCAAGGCCCGTTCGCTCCTCGAAGCGTCGTCGCCAGGCCCGATCGACCAGGCCGCACGGCTTGGCCTGGAACAACCAGGCCGCCGTTACCCCAGCTGCCGTGTTGACGACGAGACATCGAGGGTCGCCCAGCGAGTCACCACGAGGGTGGCAGGTAACCTGCACGGTCTGCGCGGAGCTCCTTCGGTCTTCACAGCTCCGCGGAACATTAAAGGCCTACGGGCCCTGTTCTCCCTTTTTCTTTCCTGGGGTTTTTTTGCATGGAAGTCTGTGGCACCTTGTCCGATAAGTAGAATTGTTGTTAAGTGCATGTACATAGTAAATAGACAACGGCTGTAGGTCTTTTTGCTCGTGTCTTGTCCCTTACCCCCATTCATTGCATACGTGCCTGCATTACCAATAAATGTCCTCATTGTTTGAATATTCACCTGCTTGTTGTGTCCCTTCCTCCATTGAACTGCCATAATTGCGTTCGGAATAAATAGCGGGTTTTTAACACCGATAAGCTAATCGGCTCCAACGGGTCTTGGCGATAATACACCGCTCGGCAATCGCAAACGGAGCGAGCTGCTTAAGCGGCTCGTTTCCGAGCAGGTCCCGTTGAGGTACAACCTCTCGGTAGTATGTCCGTGCGAATAATTAGGTAAATCGACAATTCGGCGATCGACCCTGTAGCGCTGGCAGAGCATTGACAAGGTTGTGGTGTGGTTAAAAACACACCCGTAGCTGGATTTCGGCGTTGATGCGAAAGCTACGACTGGATTGCCACGGTCGGTGGGCACGCGGCCGCAATTAGCTAAAAGCGGTCGACCGCATGCCGCGGTGGCGGATATCCACAACAATATATTATTGTAACAATACAGGTCATTGGTGCTGAATACAGCAAGTTTCAGAAGCGAGCCAAACTTTCAACCATTTTACATCCAGATTTAGTGAATTATATTAGTATTTACATCCTGGAAGATGTGAATTCATGGAAAACTTTGGATGCTTCCAACCAGTTTAAGTCTGGGTGGATCAGTGATGTAACTGTTCTTGTGAAGAATCTCAATGGCTATTACGTTGTATAAGCAAGGGTGGGCCTATAATAGTTCATCAATCACGAGGACTCATGTTGGCAGAGCAGACAAGCACGATGTTATATAATTTAACAACATGGTTACCTGCTCTGCCATCTCCTTAAATCCTCTCGGATGTTTATCTGGCCCCAAAGCTTTATCTTCTTTGGTCAACTCCAATAAAGACACCAACGAATGTGAAAAATAACGATATCACTAATACATGCCGCCAAGACGTCCATTTTATCATCTATCCGAGGGATGGAACACACATTGATAAATCTCCCTGCCTGTGAAACACCGGGATGACAGTTTGTAGGTCGGTCTGGATTCTAACACAAGCAAGACAGACTAGAGATGTGTGTGTGTACCTCTAGGGCCTAGGCCATCCTGCCAGCCCTTACATATGGTACTAAACAAAACAAACTTCTCTTTATTTCAATACATAGTTGGTTAGAGAGTAGAGACTCACTGATCTGACTTTTTTTTCATGGAATTTTGATTTGTGAGAACAAGTGAGTGTGTTTTTTTGTTTGTTTTTCTTTCTTTTCATCATGGTAAAATGTGTGCATTTCATTTATCACTTATTTTGGGGACTCAAATAGTTCAGTGTCATGTTAAAACTTTATGTGATGGTACATCTGGCGATGACAGTCACGGATAACACCCACAACTCAGATCATCAATGTCCCAAGATATGAAGCACAGCATGTACACAGTGCCCTGAGATTACCTAATCCAATTACGGTGTCCCCCTCATTCCTTGCCAATGCCCTTTTCCTGCTCTATCCCTGTTGTTTCTTGTTACCTAATTCAATATTCAACCTCTGCTCTCTTCCTTCTCCAAACACCTTTGGAGGAGGAATACCCCACACATTAATGACTGTGTGAAATGCCCCTGCTTAGCTGAGGTCTAAACTCTCATTGTGTTTATTCTCAAGCAATGCCCTCTGGGTTTGTCTCCGTATAATTAATCATATGCACACACAACTCATTTACTTCATTCTTGTGAACGATTCCCTTTGGAATTCATTTGTCGTGCAAGAAAAGGGTAAAAAGGCAATGTTAGTTGTTAGTTATGAAAAGGGCTAGCTCATATCGTTGGCATTTTGATCTTTCCAGCAGACACAAGTCCATGGATAACATAAATAATTACAACAGATGAACATATGGAAAGATACCATGTGGATTTGAGAACGATGAATCTCTGCCAAACATACACTTCAGAGAACTCTGCCGATGATACCGTTTTTGTGTTTTTTTTTTTTAATCTAGGAGAAGATGGTCTCACCAGTGGAGAATACTTAAGGCCAGAGGACCTCAAAGAACTTGGGGATGATTCCCTACCTACAAGTCATTTCTTGCACGACAGTTCGACGTACTTGGGAGGCTCATACAGCTTGGCACGAGGCCTGTCTGCGAGGTGAGGCCCGTCCAGTGAGTCTAATTCAGACACACAAACTAATTACTCGTCAAAAAGCAGTTCACTAACCACCACAATGTCTCGTAGTTTTTGGCAAGAATGCCATATTTTCTCCATCTTAGTTCAGCATTGCTGTTAATTAGATTCAATTTTAGTCCAAACTTACAATGATTTGCCTTTGTTGGCTTCGCTCGGTTTTCTCATTTATAGACAGCAGCTTGGGCCAACAAATTGCCGAATATAGACCCAGCTCCATATTGAGGCATAATTTATTCTTGAGCTATAAAGAGACCATCTTGGGATTTTGGAGTGTCTGCATTGTCTCCAGCTCAACTGCTAGAGATATTCAACACAAATTTTTTCTTCAAGTTGGACTGAGCTTTGGAATGAACATTACCCTGTGGCTGCCAATCGAATGTTGAATTTGAAAGAGAATTTGACAGATAACCAATAAGTATGTGTACTTTGTGGAATATCTGAGCATACTCTTCATTGCTATTTATCAAATATTTATATGTGAAATGTGTGAAGTCAGCACTTACGGAATAATGTGGTGATGTAAATTGCAAGTTTATTATGGTGCGATCATTTTCTCGTGTGACCACATGAAGTGTCCACTTTTACTCGACATTGTTCACTGATTTTATTTTCATCATTTCTGTTCACCTCTGTGGTTCTGCTAAGTCTGATGCCAAGGTAAGAACTGATGGTTCATTGTCATCTTGTTTTTCAAATGAACTTCCCATAGCATATCATGTTGCTCCCAGTTTGTATGTGTGTGTTGGATTCAAACACACACGCACAAATATTGTCATACGATCTTCCCTGTCATCATTCCATTTTACAAGATCACATGACTCCTTTCATGTTACAAGATCACATGATCACTGTTTTTGTTTTATATGTTTGCACATGTCTGTGTATGTGACGGTTGGCAGGTATGCATGTATGCATACACACATGCATGTGTTGCATCGTGTTTCACAATGCACCCCCCATATGTATGTGTATCACACATCCGCTTGCATTTTCTTCCACTCTGCATGTGCACCACCTTTGTGTCGCATCATCCCACACCTTTCAACTTGCATACAGCCTCCGTTCCTTCGGCTCTGACAAGACATTCACACCGAGCCGTGGTTCGCTGCTCAGGGACACCGTGGCGCCTGAGGGAGTGGTATCTCCATCCAGTGGAGCACAGGTGAGATAATCAAGACGATCGTTTTATTGAAACAGGATGTATAAGCGGTAGTGGTAATAGCACTAATGGCAGTGGTGGTGGAGGACCATACTTTTGACAGAGCATCGGAGTGCTCATGACACCGTGAACGTTTCCATGGTGAAGAACCAATGCTGGACAGGTCTTCACTCTGTCATAAGGTGTGGAAATTTCTGCTGACCATCCGTGGGAACGGAACCCACATCAGTGAAAGAAATGCAATGAGACGTTACACATTCCACCACCAAGCCGCTCAATTAATATTATTTGCAGTAATACATAATTATGAAAGCTTCATTTGGGCCTTCTATTATCTTAACTCGGACCTTCACTATCACAATATGAAGGTCCCACTAGAATTTGATAAGCTCTGTCATAGATCACACTGAAGAGGTGTTGAACGTTTTACCTTCCTCCTCTTCAGTGCTCTTGGATTCTTATAGCTGCATACTCGAACCTGATAACACCACCAAGATAATGAAGAATTGCACTAATTTTCTCAATAAGAGGAGTTTTTGGCTCGTCATGAAGCAGGATGTAAAATTTCACCTTCCTTCGCCTTATTGTACTCTTGAGCGATTATTGAAAAACAACTTTGTGTTATAACCTGAGACCTCGAGCTTACACCCATGGAATTGCACAGAAATATGTATATCCAGCACTTCCCTTCACTAACAATGAAAATTTTTTGCCACCTTACAACTCAGCCTTTTTGAGTCATAAAATGGATAAAAGAACAGGTACAACCAAGTAACTTGGGGACACTTCACATTGGAGCAGTCTCACAATATGATTCTGGAGAATGTTTCATGTATTCAAAGTGTCAAGTTCATTTGTGTTTTGTATCACTTTCATAGTCTTGTCAGCTGTCTGTTCCACGGGATCTTGACCGAGCGGCATCATTACGGCGCAGCTGGTCTCCTGGACAACTGGACAATATGGCACTACAGAGGAACCCATTGCAGTCAGGGTACGGTACACTTTTTCCTTAATTAGCTCCACCAATGAGAACGGAGGTTATGTTTTCACCCCTGTTTGGCTGTCTCTCAGTGAGGAGGATAACTCAAAAGGATTTTTTTTGTTTGTTGTGTACACAGTCGAGGCGCATATTAGAGCGAACACACAGAACGTACAACAAGGGGCGGGAGAGGGAAGGAAAAACAGTGTGGAACAGAGACATGAGGAGATCTGTGGAAGGGAGAGCGATGGGGTGGGGTACATGGGGTAAACAAGATGGAGACTACAGGGACTTTCAGGAAGGAGAGCAGGGACTTTGAAGGAGGTGGATTTGGGGTGGATTAGCGGGGGTAAAAAAGATCGTGGTTTTGGATGGGGGAAGATAAGACATGGTGGTGAATAGCTGTTTTAAAGACCTAGACTCTAGGTCCTAGAGGGAAGAGTGGGATTGAAGAGTGTGTGGGAGTTTGGTCCAAATGCAGGAAAAAAGGAGGAATGAAAGAGTGAAGGTGAGCAGTGATTCTTGATTTTGGTAGTTTTACCAGAAGGGGGTTGCTGGCGGACCTTCAGCACCCTGCGGAAATATTTGGGGGTGGGGGGGGCGTATCTCAGAGCAGGGGTGGGGCAAGCCCGGAGGGGAGGCGGTAGAAGACAGAAAGACACTGACCTGCCTGCGGTGAGAGAGTGAGAGGCCCAAAGACTCAGCCTCATCGTGGGAGATGCCAATGACCCTAAATGCCTTGTTTTCCACAGCGTGAAACCGAGAAAGGTGAGAGGCGGGAGCACCAGCCCAGAGGGGAGAGCAGTGCTCCATCAGCCTGCAGATGAAAGCTTTGTATTTGGGCAGGAGCTCAGGTGTACCAAGGAGGGACTTTGCATGATGGAGGATGTCCAGTCAGGAACTGGTTTTTGAGGTCAGCTTGGAGATGTGGCTTTCCCAAGAAAGATCATGGCAGATAGTGAGACCCAAAACTTTGAATGAAAGGACTTCTTCAAGAGGGTTGTTGAGAAAGTAGATGGGGGATTTTCCAGACGTTCCTTTCATGGAGACATAGTGAGAGTGTGAGATTTTTTCCGGATTGAAAGACATGTTCCACGTGTTGGACCAGTTTGTGATTTTATCCAGATCTGCAGAGGGCAAAGAGGCTGCTGATTGCCGATTTGAGGGATGACAGATGGTACGACAGAGGGTGGAGTCATAAGCAAAGAGATATGGAGGATTTTCCAAAGAGTCAGAGAGATCATTGAGGAAAACCAGAAAAAGAACAGAGCCCAGAACACTGCCTTGAGGAACTTCAGCCTGGATAGGAAGAGGGGATGAGAGAACTCCATTTAGGGCCACATGTTGGCTGAGGCAGGAGGGGAAGTCTGCGAGGCATGAGTGGAGATGTCCTTGGATACCATAGGAAGAGAGTTTGGTGAGCAGGGCGGGGTGCCAGACCGTGTCAAAAGCACGCGATATGTCGAGGGCGATGGCTCTGATTTCATGTCTGGCATTGAGTACCTCCATCCATTGTTGGGAGAGCAGAAGCAACATATCCAGGGTAGAGTGACCTGGTCTGAAACCAAATTGATGATCAGAAATCAGGCCATTGGAGAGGAGGAAGGATTTAATGTCTGAAGCGATGTTGGATTCCATAACCTTGCTGATGATTGGGAGAAGGCTGATTGGTCTGTAGTTGCAGGGATCTGTTTTGGCACCTTTTGATGTGGGGTGGTAATGTTTGCTGATTTCTAAGCAGATGGCAGATGACCTTGAACAAATGAGAGGGTGAATAGTACAGAGAGAGGGTGATGGGTTGATCCAGATAAAACTTGGTGGACAGGTTGGCTGTGTGACAACGAAGAATTGATTCGATATTGGTGAAGATCCGGATCCGGATCCTAGAATTGTTTTTTTAATGATTCTTCATCATTTTTTAAATGATGAGTTCTTGGGTTAAAAACGATATATAACAGGATATCTGAAACCGTTTTGGACAGATACAAAACGTATACTGTTCAGCCTGGTGGAGGGATGTGCACTACCGAGCGTCATTCGAGTTATGAAGTTTTAATAATTAATGCAATGATGATGAAATATTCAGTAGTTTTGTTATTTAGCAGATTTACTGATAAAGCAACCTTACAGATAAAAAGTTCATGTTCTTCAATTGACTTTCTTTGATGATAATGATTCATTTTAATGTCTTATTTTCTCCCAATGATCATGCAGCTTCCTTGTGAGCTTTATGGTGGATGCTCGTGGAGGCTCCATGCGTGGAACACGACACCCTGGCCTGCGCATTCTCGTACCACCGCAGACATGCTCGGAGCCGACACGTGTAACCTGTCGGCTGGTGCGCCGGCAACGGCTTGCCATACCTCCCCCCATGGTGGATGGTGAGGGTCTTGCCAGTCGGTCAGTTGAGGTTGGACCTGCTGGTGCACAGTTTTTAGGGTAAGATTCTGTTGGCTGTGTGTAATGGTTTTGCAGATTTTCCACAAAAGTTCCATCGCAGTAATTTGACATTTCGTATCTGGCAGCCATTACCTTCTTCACTTTTTTTCTTTTTTTTGGAATAAGGCTTATCGGTCTGGAAAAGAAAGAGTTTATTTGTTTTTATTGGCTTGTTTTTCAATGAAGATTTGTATTGCTCCATCACATCGATTGATGGTATCACACACTCTTTTTCCCACTGATCTCCCATTCCTCCTCTTCCTCCACTGCTGCTTTTGGATTGATGCCGTCCCTTCTAATCTCCAATTCCCACCCTATTTCCCCATTCCTCCACAACCTCACCCTCTTCTTTGCTGCCCGTTCAGTAAGCTACACCTGCCCAGAACCCCTCCCTCTCTCAATGAAGGCGAGAGCCTGGTTAGCCGTCTGCTTCAGCTTGGCCCGGAGGGCACCAACTTCCTGGGGTAGGCCGCTATTGCCTGTCCTCTCCATTTTCCCTCACCCCCCATAAAGGGAAGGGTGCTGGATGATTCTCCGTCTCATGAACCACTCGTGCTGGAGGCTGCTTGTCCTGCTGCGTTCCAATGTGGTCTGTTCGCTTGGCTTTTGGTGCTTTCTTGGCAGTTTATTTCAGTTGCACTTTTTTCATTTGTTTTATACTTTATTTTTATTTTTTTCCCATTAATACCTTGCTTTTTTTTCATTTTCAGCATTATCTTACACACCCATGATTCGTGTTTGTCTATCTTGCTGTTTATATCACTATTCCAAATCCATTGACTAGTTTTAAGCTGCAGCTTTCTTACTTGGACTAAACTTATGTTATAACAAATATGGGTGACTTAGTGGTCGGGTTAATCGGGCCTTGTTTGATCGCACTCACTGATTTAGGTTAGTATGTCATGGCTACTCAGTGGAAATTTCTGCACCATGTGACCAATTATCCAGGATTGTTTCATAGCCACAGAAACATTGAAACACCCATGAGTTATCCTGAGCATACTCCAATGTTCTGTTAGAAATATGGGCTTTTACTACCACAACTCTCATCAAGCAGGAATGTATCTATTTATCTGTCTGTCTCTGTCCATCTGTCCGTCCCTGAACTACACCCTCAGTTTTGGGGCTAACCCCACTAAACCTGTGGTACGTTTTGGGGTCCTGGCCGGTGACCTGAGGTGGGTGGGAGGTTTCATAAATACCTCAATACAATTAGGATTTTGACTTTTAATCTGTACGAAGCTGCTCCCGATCCAGATGTAACCTCAAAATGACGTTTCTCTTTGTTTCCCTCACGAGTGTTTGTTACATTGTATTTTGTTATATTAATGGTATCATATTAATTTGGATTGGAATGAAAATATAGAGCGATTGAGTTTCAAGCAGAATGAGGAAATTATGTGAGGGTTTCTACCGGTGACATTCACAGATGCACCATTGCTTATTCGCTGTTTCCGCATTGTCTGTTTGCTTTTGAATGCTCAAAGGTGCAACACGAACTACAAAAGACTCGGTTGGTAAGATTAGGTTGTAAAATAGTTTTTTGTGGCCTCAAAAAGTCCCCAGTGGTATTTTATGTTTGTTTGTTTACTTTCTCACGATACTTTGGTCCCCCTTCCCATACATGGCACGGATACCTCGCTAGTGTATGTATGTTTATATTTGTATGTATATACACATATATATGTTATATATTTATTATATATATGTTATATATATATTTTGAAATCACACTTTATATGTATATATATATATATATCGGGCGTAGTGGCATGCGCCTGTAATCCGGCTACTCGGAGGCTTGGGTTGGAGGATCGCTTGAGGACGGGAGCTCTGCACTGGCCGCACTATGAGAGGGTGTAGGGCAGCCCGGAATCATGGCGAAACCCAATCCTTATCCCTGTGTCATAAGAGGCGACCAGGGTTGTGTCAGGAAGGGCATCCGGCGTAAAACCTGTGCCAAATCAGTATGCGGATCATCCGTTATGATCATAACGGATGATCCGCTGTGGCGACCCCTAACGGGAGCAGCCGAAACAAGAAGA
>CM068957.1:151813074-151825224 GCA_035128595.1 Eptatretus atami | reverse complement strand
GCCTCCGGTGACCGGAGCTCGGGAAGGAGTGGACACCCAGCCGCGTGCTCGCGGCCAGGTAGCCAGCTACCCTGATCTTCAGCCCGACTGTCCTCCGGGCTGGAGGTCCAATTTTTGTGTGTGTGTGTGTGTGTGTGTGTGTGTGTGTGTGTGTGTGTGTGTGTGTGTGTGTGTGTCCTGTGGGCCCCGTCTTTAAGTAGTAAATTGTTTAAGTGCTTGTGCTGTATAAAATTGCAATTAATAATAATCGGTTTAGCTCTGCCCTTACGTGCTTCCCTCATTCCCCACCGATTGTATAAATAAACCCCATTTTTTACATGTTCAGTTCGTTTTCTGCCATTCTTTCATTGGCTTCGCATGCTGCGTGTTGGGAATTAGCTGGCCATTGCCATTGTAACAGGACAATCAGACCGACGGAACCCGGCGATAAAACGCTCGGATCGCACACGGAATGAGCACGCTAAGCAGCTCGTTCCGTACGGGTGCCGTCGAGGGTTGGAAGACTCGGTAGATCGCCACGTGGTCTCTCGTATTTGAAGATTTGGCAAATAACCCTGTACCACGTGGTGGAAATATTGACCCTTCACGGTCCAAAAAAAAAAGGACCCGTACTCTTCGGACTTTTCAAAGAGGTACGATCTGAATTCCTGGCGATCGGTCAAGTCGACGCTGCAGCTCCATCTTGTGGTCGTGCTCGCGGCCGACGTCTGGCCCTGCAAACATATATGTATGTACATTTATATGTATATATATATATATATATATATATATATGTATATATTGTTGTGGAAATGGCCCTTAGTATGCTACTAAATACAGGATTAGCCAGATCCCCCATTAAATGCATGTTTAGCCAGGCTGTTCAGTAAATGGACGTTACATGTGTGTCGGGAGGTGTAGGAGGCTGTTTATTGTTCGTGCGGTGGTGGTGTACCGAGAGCTACCTCTTCTTCCTTCCCTCTCCGGACGATAGGCCCCACCCAGTCGGCTGAGAGGGAGTGGCCTAGAGAAGGAAGTGAAACAAAGGGGAGGAGTTTGTCGGCTTCGTAAAGGGGCACGCCCCGAAAAGAAAAGGTGGTAAGAAACTGAGAGGACGGAGTTGAGCAGTCGGGCTTCGAGGCGAGCAGAAAGAAGGAAAGACAGGGGTGATTCTGAAGGAGAGGAACTGGACCTGAGGGTTAGGCTGCAATCTGCTTCGAGAGGACCTGGCTGCTGTGCGAGTCTGAGTCGGCTTTGAGAGGAGGTGACGACAGGTTCAACCTGCGTCTAACGACGGAGCCTCTGACTGTCCCTACCACCTCACGGCTCGACGATGTCTTGGAATCCCATGGACCCAGCCTGCCGGAGCCTGGCACCTCGATTCGGCCTTGTCTGGTGAATAGCCAGGCCTGGACTTGTATGCTGGACCTTGTGAAAAGCCAGCTGGAGCATACCATCGTGGATCTTTCACTCTGGTGCAGTCGACCTCGCGGGGTCTGAACGCGCGGAGGCCGCGTGCGTGGGCGGTGCGACAAAGGAGGACGAGCGCCATTTTGCCACGCGCGGTGATCGAGCTTGGGGCTTGAATCCGTGGACATCAGCTTGTTACAAGCGACATTCGTGCTTTTGACACCTTCTCTCTCGCATGAAACATCACCAAGTACTCTGTCTTGTCTGCATGCTGTCTATGTCTTGTCTGTATGTCGTTTAAGGCTTATCTCGGTAGGGACCCCTTCAAACCCGTAATCCGTAACTCCCTAGTTAAGAACGGGTTATAGATTAATTAAAACATTGTCGTGAATATTTTGCTTGTGTTGTGTTCCCCGATGTTCCCCAATAAATCTGGCTGATTCGTATGAAGTTGCCGCTTTGAGTCAATTCGTGCCACGCTGAGAAACAATTGGTTCCGCGCTGAGAAACAATTCGCTCGATTGGTATATAAAACCAAAATGGTTACAGACTGGCAGAAAACGCTCGGCATCTGACAAAACCAGTCTGTAACCGGGGTCTATTTCCCCAACTGGTAAGGTCCAGGGGTACGTTGGTATCGCGATTGAAGACGCGTGACCCGAGGCCTGTTCCGAGCCAGCCGGCGTTATAACCCCGGAAACGGCGGTGGTTAGGGTGCGGCCGAATCTGTAACATTTGGCTATCGAGAGTCGGGTGCGAATCCCGCCACCGCTGAATCCTCAATACATATATATATATATATATATACACACACATACAAAATCCTGAACCCACCAAAGAATCCTACAATCGGACCTGTATACCTACGTCTACCTTGGAAAGGCAAAGTGTCTCATCGGTTTGAAAACCAGATCAAACAAATAGTGTCCCATTCTTTCTATGCTGTTCAACCACAATTGATTCTCATCACCCGCTGGTTGCTTCCGTCAGTCCAGAAAGACTTTCTGCCCACCTCTCATACAAGAAGATTATATATGAATTTCAGTCCAATGTAATGCTAGGTACGTGGCCACACATCTTTGAGATTGAAGGATCACATTGAACAACACACGTCCCTTTGTGGATTAGATGGGGCCAGTCAACTGAAAAGAGACAACCAACTCGGACTTGTAAGAATGTACATAGTATGACAACTATTCCCTGTGGCTCCGCAATTGGTCACCATTTACTGAATAATCCTCAGTGTGCAGAGCAATAGCGTATTGGTTGGTTTAAAATCCTGAGTAGAGGACGCAGTTTAGCTCACCTTCGTGCAATGGAAGCCACATTCATCAGGTCAACCAATCCCTTTCTTTGGAGGCAGAAATAATTTGTCTGAACTTTATATCTATTCTGACTATGATGGCTTGACGGTGTGACAACTGTACCACAGTTAATGTTGAGTCAACATTAAAACAACCCCCCTACCCCCCAAATAGCCCTCAGCTAATTAGCATTTATGTGCCACCGGTACTTTGGTGATTCATCTCTGCCTAACATTATTCATGATGGTTCATGTCTGCCTACTCATTATTCATGATGCTCTATGGTTCACCCAATGATCCCAACTCAATCCCATCCTTTCTTTCTCTCAACCAATCAACATTGAGGACATTACATTGAAACTAATAAATGAGAGGTTGGTGCTTCTTCTTCACTTGTATGCGGTTTTATCCTGAGGAGTTCAAGTTGAAAGCCTTGATAATGTCTATTTTATTGAAATGCATCATATTTACATTTTGTTGTACAAATCGAATATATATATATATATATATATATATATATATATATATATATTATATATATATATATATTATATATATTCTGTTGTGGTTGTGGGTGTAGATGGAGAAATTTCAGAGCAAAGTAGGATTGTATAGAGTTGCTTGGTCCGTGGACGCGTAGGAGACATCTCAATGTAAATTCAGTAGGGAAACTGTGAGCTGAAGTGTTACTCATCACCACACGGGTTGGTGGTGCTGTTCAATTAGAAAGGGATCAAGGCCAATTTCCCCCAGTATGTAATTGCCCCCTGTGACCTTTCCACGTTTTCGCATTTACAAGCCAGCAATAAAAGAATTATGTTCTTACAACAACAATAATAATAATAACAGAGCCGCACATCCAAGCAGACAAAAAGCCCTGCTCCAAGGGTGACAGTTGGCAAAAACATGCCCCCGGGGTGGATGATTAATGGCATGACGTCAGAGAGCCGGCAGAAGGAAAGTGAAGTTCGGAGCAGAACAGGGAGGCTACGCTACGCAATTCTCTGGCTATGCAATTCTTGTGTCGTGCTGTGAATTTGCCAGTGTGACAGAGCAAGACATTAGTCATTGACTATTGCACTGAGTCGCGAAGTTGTACGATTATGAGAAAGAGAGGAAGAGTATACACCTCTCAGCTAACTCGGCGTTATGCCTTCATGTGTTCAAGGTGGAAGGTGGGTGATCATTGTGAGCAGCCCTCGTGTAAGAGAGGAATAATGTGATATTCGTTCATTCGAAGCCGCACAGCGGTTGGTGAGCCCTAGTGTTGAATTCCCCTCACAAATTACCTCATGTTCGTTTCCCGCCCAGAGAGCGGCTCGGCACCATTTTGGGCGCATCTTCCCGCACAGGACTACACGGCTCGATTGCCAAGTTCATAAAAGACCATCTCTGGACAAAGCCAAGTGCCAGAATAAAGGGAGGATTTTCTTTTATTTAATTTTCCCCTTGTTGTATTAAAGTCCATGTGTAGAGGCACCTCAACTTTAGGCTTTATTATGACATTTCGAATAATTATTACCACTGTAAAAATTTGATCTATTTTTATTAAATCCCGTGTATATTTTAAGTTGCTTGTGTTGTCCATTTGTCGTGGGTTCGAGATAACCTCCTTTTGCTGTGCTTCTGTTGTGTACGTACATTTGCCGCCCATTTCCCTCCCGCGCGCGTCATAATCTCGCGCACGGCTGGTAGCATCACTTTCTGGAAGCACTGAACAATTCCATGATAATGTGGACATGGCTTAAAAAAAACGAATAATCAGATGGCATCTTTGTTGCTTCAAAGTTTTATGCAACACATCAAGGGCTTGGAAACTGTGTGTTGCTTTGTCTTTTTCATAAGTTTCTTGGAATTCCAGATTCCTTTATATTGACTAAATTTCCATCACATCAGTACTTTCAGAAGGCCCAAAAGGAGGGTTGCTGTCGCTCCTCCTAATAAATGAATACTTTATTATGAAAACCAGATGCACCCTTGAAGCAAATTTGGTAGGACTTCAGAAAATGAAGACTAATTCAAATTATCTTATGACCAATTTTCAAGGTTCAGCATCAAAGATGGTGAAACATGTGTAATATAAGTTACTGAAAAACGACATTTTTGCTCCATCCAATATCGCTCTACTGAAATGGGTCCATCAAAATACATGCTTCTCATGCCCAATAGTGCGATACAAATGGCAGTCAGTGAGATGTTAGTCCCACCATAACATAGGGGAAGCCTCTAATACCTGAAACGTAAGTTACCATGTGACAGTGGTAATGCATGTAACTTAACTTACCATTTGAAAACTCTGAATGAGAAGGTAATCAGAGCCTTGTGACTAAAGTTGTAATTATTCTCTGATCAATAGATGGCAGAGCAGTCAATTTACCCAATTCATTTGGACATCCTGAGAAGCAGCCATTTTTGATTTGGCAGAAGAGAAATGTGAAACAACTTGTCCAATTTAAATCTGCTTCCATTGAAGTAAAGTTCAATCAAGGCAAGTCATTTTCAAAAGTCTTCGAGTAATTAAGATTAATGTGAAGATGCTTAACTGAATATTTGTTCATTACATAAGAAAATACATTGTAAATTTAAGCATTTTATCTCTTCCTTGCTCATTGTGACCAAAACAGCCCTTGGTGCGTAAATGTCAGATATTTCAAAGGGGCTGAGCTGATAAGAGCTTCTGTGGTATATCTTGGATCATTTTGTTATTTCTTGACGGAATCTTTTTCCAAGAAAAATGCCAATTGCAAATGCAGAAAAGCAACTGAGATACAGAGAGTGGTTGAAAGTGAAAGGCAGATTATGAAGAGTACCAAATAAGCTACGAGACCATGTCAAGAAATCCTGGGATTGAAAGAAGGCACAAGAAGCAGAACTCCCACTATCTGTGAGGAAACAAGAGAGAACAGAGAAGAGAGAATATGTCCGTCAATGTGTTGCCAAATGTAGATGGTAGAAGAAAGAAAGAGCTGCTGCTGCTGCGGCTGTAGCTACTCTGCGTTGCCCATTTAGAAGTGTCATGGCCGATGCGAAAGCAAGAGCAAGACGCATGATTAATTCCGCCCTGCCTGCAACCCCAAAATTAAGGAAAGTTGTGTGTAAAAGACTTCACCAAGAGCAATTGGAAACTGATGAAACATTTCTAACCAACTCCAACACTAACACAAGTAAACATTCAACACTCTGTCCCTGAGTGATGAAACAGTGAAAATGGTAAAAAGCTACAAAGAGTGCGATGATGTTAGTCATCAAGCACCGGAAGGAAAGACGCTGTCACTTAGAAAAGAGGATGAAATGAAGACCAATGTTCAAGTAAGGTACTTGACATCCTCCATCATGGAGACCCATACTATGTATCATGAGGAAAACCCAGATGTTAAAATAGGGAAAAGTAAATCGCCAAGCTGGGTGCAAGCCATGTTCTTCTGAGTTCCAAGCTGCCCCACAACGTCCATTATTGTAGATATCACAAGAATTTCATCAATGCAGTCAATACCCTTCATATGGTATACCCTCAATTTCCTGCATATAACCATGAACTCCTGGAGACCTTCCTTTGTAAACCCTCCTCAAGGCAGTGCTGGCTTAATGAATATGTGAGGAATGTCATAACACAGTAGAATTCAACCAGGCCTATATATTTGATGAACCTCCAGAAAACCCCATGTACATGCTTCATGTGGGAAAAACAATGAGTGACGTGACGAACTGGTAGATTACATCCATCTTTGACACCACAGTTTGAACCACTGCTGATCAAATGGGACCAGGCTGCACAATATAATAGAGAGAGAGAACAAGCACTTACTGATGATCCAGAGAAGTTATTGATGCAAGTAGACTTTGTGGAAAACTATACCTGTGCTGCACAAGATGCAATCAAAAGTTTTTCTTGGCAACAGACACAAGTTAGTTTATTCACCATTGCCTGCTGGCACTCAGGGCAGCTGTGTTCTAGTGTTCTGGTCAGACAACCACTCATTCAATGGAGACAGTAATCACTTACATAGACAAGCAACTGGAAAACCTTCCACCAACTGTCAAATATGTTTCCATATGGTTTGATGGACCATGGTCGCAGTTCAAAAACCATATGTGGCAGCATGTATTTCTGAACTGCAGGGGAAACATGGAGTAAAGATAAAGTGGAATTTCTCTGTGACATCCCGTGGAAAAGGCCCCGTCGATGGAATTGGTGAGGCAGCGAAGAGGCATGTCTGGTTGCAAGTGCTTGCAAGACAGCACACTGTGCAAAATGCACAAAGTTTCGTGAAATCTGCAGCTGGAATGCCAAATGTTGAAGTTACAGAATTTCACCAACGACATTGCCAAGGGCAACAAAACTGTTGAAGCTTACTGATGTGTTCGAGAAGGTTCCACATGTCCAAAATGTTGCGCACCTGCATCACTTCGAGGTTTCACCTGAGGATAATGCGACTACCTTGCCAAGTGTTCTAAACAAGGATATGAAGGATACTTATAAACACGCAGATGATAATAAGCCACCAAACACGACAATTTATGTAGACCACTGGCATGTGGTTGAGTACAAAGGGGAAATGGTTCCAGGGGTAGTGACTGAAATTGGCATCCAGAATTATTTCAAGGCGCGATGAGGGAACCATCAGGACTGAACTGGAAGTGGCCCAGACCAAGGGACGAAATATTTTATCCCAGGGACAAAATGGTTGCCAAGCTGGCAATGCCAGAAACAGCAAACATTCATGGGCATTTCAAGTTTTCAACAAAATTCTAGAGTTATTCAAAGAACTTTCTGACATTTCAGTCACAAATGTGGATTTCATGTTGTTTTATTCGTTATATTTACTGCATTGAAATAATGCCCTGTTGAGTTCAACACAATTGACAAATGCAACAACTTTGCAGTCTTGATACGTTTCGAGTACTGGACATAAGCCTGGTGTTGGCTTTGTGGTTAGGGTGCGGCTTGGGATCCTAGGGTCCTGAGTTCAAGCCCCGTTGGCCACTGAATTAAAAATACACCAGGAGGTTGAATCAGCCTTTCATCCTTCGAGGTCGGCAAAATGGCACCAGTGTACTGGTAAGGGGTACACTGCATCAGCGGCATAGCGCGTCCCAACCAATGATGCACCAGCAGCCACAGGCTGCACTCGATAGAGAGAGAGAGAGTACTGGACATGATAAACAATTTTATACATCGAGTATTAGGAACAATGCAGGAGCAAACGTTTTAGCTTAAAAAAGTGAAAGTTTGAGAGAACTATTAAACTATTTTGGTCACTTCCCAACGAGCACATGCCCTCATAAGAAAAAAAATCCAAGGCCTGAGAGCACATAGCCCAGGCCTGTGCTTTTTGGAGATGACAATGACAATTACCTGAGTCACTAAGTTTTCTAATGACCTTGTATGCTCTGTTAAGTAAAGTAGGATGAACTTGCCCAGCAGGGGAAAAAAAAAGTTTTTTTTTTTGTTTTTTTTGACGATGCTTCATAATCACATCTTAAGCTAATCCCTGTTCATTCTTATAGGTTTGTCATCATCATAACTTGCTGTATATTTTTAAAGAATCAGATGCAAAGGAACAATTTTTTTTATATATATATTATATAATATAGTATGATTCAAAAATATTTATCACCCTTGCACTTTTTTCAAATGACTCACAATTTTCTCTAAAAATAAGTTGAAATTGACAAAAGTATTTGTCTCCACAATATTTATTCCAATGTTCATATTACAGAACATTGGTTTTTGATTCAGAACTTATATTTCCTTTTAAATTAGAAATAAAAATATTTGGCATTGACAATATTATTGACACCCAAGACTTAATATTTGGTATCACAGCCTTTGGACAAAATAACTGCAGTCAAGTGCTTCCTCTAGCCATGAATGAGCTTCCTACACCTCTCCACTGGCAGTTTGACGCACTCTTCTTGTACAAACTGCTCCAGTTATCCCAGATTTGAAGGGTGCCTTCTCCCAACTGCTGTTTTCAGATCTCCCGACAGGTGTTCAATGGGATTTAGATCTGAACTCAGTGCTGACCGCTTCAGAACAGTCCAGCATTTTGTGTTGAACCATTCCTTGGTATTTTATGTAGTTGTTTGGGGTCATTGTCCTGCTGCAAGGCTCATGACCTTTGACAGAGACCCAGCTTTCTGACACTCGGTTGAATATTGCGCTCCAAAATGTCTCCTTGGTAATCTCCTGATTTCATGATGCCATGCACACACTCAAGGCACCCAGTGCCAGAGGCAGCACAACAACCCCAAAACATAACTGAACCTCCTCCATGTTTGACTGGAGGGAAGGTGTTCCTTTCTTTGAAGGCTTCATTTTGTTTTCTGTAAACATGGAGATTATGTGCTTTACCACAAAGCTCTAATTTGGTCTCATCTGTCCACAGGACATTCTCCCAGAAAGATTTTCGCTTGTTCAGGTGTGTTTTTACAAACTCCAGTCTGGCTTCCTGATGTCTCTCACAGCAGTGGGTCCTCCTGGGTCTTCCTACCATAGAACCCTTTTCATCAAGTTGTGACGGATGTGCGAGTTGAAACTGTCGTTCCTTGTGTCTGAAGGTCAGATTGAATCAGTTTGCTGGTTCATCGAGGTGCTTTCTCTATCATATCGAACAATCCTTCACTGCAATTTCCATCAACATTTCTCTTGCGGCCACGTCCAGGGAGGATGGCTACAGTGCCATGGGCCTTAAACTTCCTGATAACATTCCGCACGATGTACACAGGAACATCAAGGTCTCTGGAGATGGACTTGTCGCCTTGAGATTGTCCATGTTTGACTACAATCTTGTGTCTGTCCTCCTCAGACAATACTCTGGTTTCTTTCTTTTCTCCATGCTTATTGCAGTGCACACAGTGACACAAAACAGCAGAATGACTCCTTTTCTCTATTCAAACTGGTTGAAGGAGTGATTTTTATATTGCAGGCACCTGCAACTCACCACAGGTGTGTTCAATTCCAAAGTAAAGGCGAATCACCTGCTTGAAATCTTAATGTTTCTAACGATTTATAAAAGGTGCCAATAATATTGTCCGGGTCATTTTAGGATTTCTGTGTGGAATAAGCGAAGATTTAGTATTTTTTTTCTCTTTTTGTTTTGTTCCGCTGCAAACCAAAGAAATACATTTGTGCATAACAAAAGATTTTTTAATTTCAACAATTTTCTGGAAGAAATGGTGCATTATTTGAAAAAAGTGCAAAGGTGCTGATATTTTTGCCACGAGATGTATGTATGTATGTATATATTATATATATATATATATATATATATATATATATTATATATATATAATATATATATCTCTTCTTTGTTTCGGCTGCTCCCGTTAGGGGTCGCCACAGCGATCATCCGTTATGATCATAACGGATGATCCGCATACTGATTTGGCACAGGTTTTACGCCGGATGCCCTTCCTGACACAACCCTGGTCGCCTCTTATGACACAGGGATAAGGATTGGGTTTCGCCATGATTCCGGGCTGCCCTACACCCTCTATAGTGCGGCCAGTGCAGAGCTCCCGTCCTCAAGCGATCCTCCAACCCAAGCCTCCGAGTAGCCGGATTACAGGCGCATGCCACTACGCCCGATATATATATATATATACATATATATATATAACATATATATAATAAATATATAACAATATATGTGTATATACATACAATATAAACATACATACACTAGCGAGGTATCCGTGCCATGTATGGGAAGGGGGACCAAAGTATCGTGAGAAAGTAAACAAACAAACATAAAATACCACTGGGGACTTTTTGAGGCCACAAAAAAACTATTTTACAACCTAATCTTACCAACCGAGTCTTTTGTAGTTCGTGTTGCACCTTTGAGCATTCAAAAGCAAACAGACAATGCGGAAACAGCGAATAAGCAATGGTGCATCTGTGAATGTCACCGGTAGAAACCCTCACATAATTTCCTCATTCTGCTTGAAACTCAATCGCTCTATATTTTCAATTCCAATCCAAATTAATATGATACCATTAATATAACAAAATACAATGAACAAACACTCGTGAGGGAAACAAAGAGAAACGTCATTTTGAGGTTACATCTGGATCGGGAGCAGCTTCGTACAGATTAAAAGTCAAAATCCTAATTGTATTGAGGTATTTATGAAACCTCCCACCCACCTCAGGTCACCGGCCAGGACCCCAAAACGTACCACAGGTTTAGTGGGGTTAGCCCCAAAACTGAGGGTGTAGTTCAGGGACGGACAGATGGACAGAGACAGACAGATAAATAGATACATTCCTGCTTGATGAGAGTTGTGGTAGTAAAAGCCCATATTCTAACAGAACATTGGAGTATGCTCAGGATAACTCATGGGTGTTTCAATGTTTCTGTGGCTATGAAACAATCCTGGATAATTGGTCACATGGTGCAGAAATTTCCACTGAGTAGCCATGACATACTAACCTAAATCAGTGAGTGCGATCAACAAGGCCGATTAACCCGACCACTAAGTCACCCATATTTGTTATAACATAAGTTTAGTCCAAGTAAGAAAGCTGCAGCTAAAACTAGTCAATGATTTGGAATAGTATATAAACACAAGATAGACAAACACGAATCATGGGTGTGTAAGATAATGCTGAAAATGAAAAAAAAGCAAGGTATTAATGGGAAAAAAATAAAATAAAGTATAAAAACAAATGAAAAAAGTGCAACTGAAATAAACTGCCAAGAAAGCACCAAAAGCCAAGCGAACAGACCACATTGGAACGCAGCAGGACAAGCAGCCTCCAGCACGAGTGGTTCATGAGACGGAGAATCATCCAGCACCCTTCCCTTATGGGGTGAGGGAAAATGGAGAGGACAGGCAATAGCGGCTACCCCAGGAAGTTGGTGCCCTCCGCAAGCTGAAGCAGACGGCTAACCAGGCTCTCGCCTTCATTGAGAGAGGAGGGGTTCTGGGCAGGTGTAGCTTACTGAACGGCAGCAAAGAAGAGGGTGAGGTTGTGGAGGAATGGGGAAATAGGGTGATCTCTCTCTTTTGGACCAGCGCAGCCGAACCCAGCTGAGGTGAGACGAGGTGATCTCTCTCGATGAAATATCTCTCTCGAGAGGTGATCTCTCTCGCTCGCTCTAACGCACCAGATGAGGTACCTCTGAAGCACGAGATGCAGTCCGCCATGAACCCGGGCAGAGACGCGCACTCCTGCAGACCCAGGACACCGCACTCTCTTTTTTGCTCGTGCCGACCACCCTCTCTCTGTCTTTCCTTTGAGGGAGGGCCCTCTTTTTATGGCCACTCGCCTTCTCATTGGTTGGAACCATCGCGTGATTCCCTGGCCACCCTCCATTGGACAGGCACACGGTAGGCGGGGCAACTCCCACCCCCCTGGGCGGAGTCCCGAGCGGAGGTGTTTGTGGTTCCGCCCACCACCTCACCTCTGACCGCGTGTCTAATGGCGATCGTGTTGAATCGGACGGGG
>CM068957.1:151796346-151813049 GCA_035128595.1 Eptatretus atami | reverse complement strand
ATGCTGAAATTGAGATCCATCAAGACTATTCTTCTTGATAGTGGGTATCCTGAACAGATAATCAATATATTGTTACGAATCTGGAAGACATGAGCACACAGACGTTCAGGTTCCTATAGCTTAGTTATTTCGATAAGTATGTGTTTTATAGATAGCTTCCATCCCCTAGTCTGATGGGTGAATAGTGTAAATGTATCGCTGTGAAGTTATTTTAATAGTCAGGTTTTCTTTATTTAACAACACCAACGATAACAACGCCATCTTCACTTCCATCCTGACGCCATGACGCTCACGGCATTCTTCGCGCGCTCGCCAGCAGGCGCAGCGCGTGGGCGGAGTCTAGTGTAGGAATGGCGTCCCTCCTTAGCCAATCAGCAAGGACAGGCGTCTTCCCCGCCCCGTCCGATTCAACACGATCGCCATTAGACACGCGGTCAGAGGTGAGGTGGTGGGCGGAACCACAAACACCTCCGCTCGGACTCCGCCCAGGGGGGTGGGAGTTGCCCGCCTACCGTGTGCCTGTCAAATGGAGGGTGGCCAGGGAATCACGCGATGGTTCCAACCAATGAGAAGGCGAGTGGCCATAAAAAGAGGCCCTCCCTCAAAGGAAAGACAGAGAGAGGGTGGTCGGCACGAGCAAAAAAGAGAGTGCGGTGTCCTGGGTCTGCAGGAGTGCGCGTCTCTGCCCGGGTTCATGGCGGACTGCATCTCGTGCTTCAGAGGTACCTATCTGGTGCGTTAGAGCGAGCGAGAGAGATCACCTCTCGAGAGAGATATTTCATCGAGAGAGATCACCTCGTCTCACCTCAGCTGGGTCGGCTGCGCTGGTCGCCTTCGGTGACCGGAGCTCCGGAAGGAGTGGACACCCAGCCGCGTGCTCGCGGCCAGGTAGCCAGCTACCCTGATCTTCAGCCCGACTGTCCTCCGGGCTGGAGGTCCAATTATTTGTGTGTGTGTGTGTGTGTGTGTGTGTGTGTGTGGTGTGTGTGTGGTGTGTGTGTGTGTGTCCTGTGGCCCCGTCTTTAAGTAGTAAATTGTTTAAGTGCTTGTGCTGTATAAAATTGCAATTAATAATAATCGGTTTAGCTCTGCCCTTACGTGCTTCCCTCATTCCCACCGATTGTATAAATAAACCCCATTTGTTACATGTTTCAGTTCGTTCTTGTCCATTCTTTCATTGGCTTCGCATGCTGCGTGTTGGGAATTAGCTGGCCATTGCCATTGTAACAGGACAATCAGACCGACGGAACCCGGCGATAAAACCGCTCGGATCGCACACGGAATGAGCACGCTAAGCAGCTCGTTCCGTACGGGTGCCGTCGAGGGTTGGAAGACTCGGTAGATCGCCACGTGGTCTCTCGTATTTTGAAGATTTGGCAAATAACCCTGTACCACGTGGTGGAAATTTGACCCTTCACGTCCAAAAAAAAAAAGGACCGTACTCTTCGGACTTTCCAAAGAGGTACGATCTGAATTCCTGGCGATCGGTCAAGTCGACGCTGCAGCTCCATCTTGTGGTCGTGCTCCGCGCCGACGTCTGGCCCTGCAACAATATATGTATGTACATATATATGTATATATATATATATATATAATATATATATATTATATGTATATATTGTTGTGGAAATGGCCCTTAGTATGCTACTAAATACAGGATTAGCCCAGATCCCCCATTAAATGCATGTTTAGCCAGGCTGTTCAGTAAAATGGACGTTACATGTGTGTCGGGAGGTGTAGGAGGCTGTTTATTGTTCGTGCGGTGGTGGTGTACCGAGAGCTACCTCTTCTTCCTTCCCTCTCCGGACGATAGGCCCACCCGTCGGCTGAGAGGGAGTGGCCTAGAGAAGGAAGTGAAACAAAGGGGAGGAGTTTGTCGGCTTCGTAAAGGGGCACGCCCCGAAAAGAAAAGGTGGTAAGAAACTGAGAGGACGGAGTTGAGCAGTCGGGCTTCGAGGCGAGCAGAAAGAAGAAAGACAGGGGTGATTCTGAAGGGAGAGGAACTGGACCTGAGGGTTAGGCTGCAATCTGCTTCGAGAGGACCTGGCTGCTGTGCGAGTCTGGAGTCGGCTTTGAGAGGAGGTGATCGACAGGTTCACCTGCGTCTAACGACGGAGCCTCTGACTGTCCCTACTCACCTCACGGCTCGACGATGTCTTGGAATCCCATGGACCCAGCCTGCCGGAGCCTGGCACCTCGATTCGGCCTTGTCTGGTGAATAGGCCAGGCCTGGACTTGTATGCTGGACCTTGTGAAAAGCCAGCTGGAGCATACCATCGTGGATCTTTCACTCTGGTGCAGTCGACCTCGCGGGGTCTGAACGCGCGGAGGCCGCGTGCGTGGGCGGTGCGACAAAGGAGGACGAGCGCCATTTTGCCACGCGGCGTGATCGAGCTTGGGGCTTGAATCCGTGGACATCAGCTTGTTACAAGCGACATTCGTGCTTTTGACACCTTCCTCTCGTCCATGAAACATCACCAAGTACTCTGTCTTGTCTGCATGCTGTCTATGTCTTGTCTGTATGTCGTTTAAGGCTTATCTCGGTAGGGACCCCTTCAAACCCGTAATCCGTAACTCCCTAGTTAAGAACGGGTTATAGATTAATTAAAACATTGTCGTGAATATTTTGCTTGTGTTGTGTTCCCCGATGTTCCCATAAATCTGGCTGATTCGTATGAAGTTGCCGCTTTGAGTCAATTCGTGCCACGCTGAGAAACAATTGGTTCCGCGCTGAGAAACAATTCGCTCGATTGGTATATAAAACCAAAATGGTTACAGACTGGCAGAAAACGCTCGGCATCTGACAAAACCAGTCTGTAACCGGGGTCTATTTCCCCAACTGGTAAGGTCCAGGGGTACGTTGGTATCGCGATTGAAGACGCGTGACCCGAGGCCTGTTCCGAGCCAGCCGGCGTTATAACCCCGGAAACGGCGGTGTTAGGGTGGCGCCGAATCTGTAACATTTGGCTATCGAGAGTCGGTGCGAATCCCGCCACCGCTGAATCCTCAACAATATATATATATATATATATATATATATATATATATATATATACATATACATATATACACACACATACAAAATCCTGAACCCACCAAAGAATCCTACAATCGGACCTGTATACCTACGTCTACCTTGGAAAGGCAAAGTGTCTCATCGGTTTGAAAACCAGATCACAAATAGTGTCCCATTCTTTCTATGCTGTTCAACCACAATTGATTCTCATCACCCGCTGGTTGCTTCCGTCAGTCCAGAAAGACTTTCTGCCCACCTCTCATACAAAGTAAGATTATATATGAATTTCAGTGCCAATGTAATGCTAGTACGTGGCCACACATTTCTTGAGATTGAAGGATCACATTGAACAACACACGTCCCTTTGTGGATTAGATGGGGCCAGTCAACTGAAAAGAGACAACCAACTCGGACTTGTAAGAAGTACATAGTATGACAACTATTCCCTGTGCTCCGCAATTGGTCACCATTTACTGAATAATCCTCAGTGTGCAGAGCAATAGCGTATTGGTTGGTTTAAAATCCTGAGTAGAGGACGCAGTTTAGCTCACCTTCGTGCAATGGAAGCCACATTCATCAGGTCAACCAATCCCTTTCTTTGGAGGCAGAAATAATTTGTCTGAACTTTATATCTATTCTGACTATGATGCTTGACGGTGTGACAACTGTACCACAGTTAATGTTGAGTCAACATTAAAACAACCCCCCTACCCCCCAAATAGCCCTCAGCTAATTAGCATTTAGTGTCCACCGGTACTTTGGTGATTCATCTCTGCCTAATCATTATTCATGATGGTTCATGTCTGCCTACTCATTATTCATGATGCTCTATGGTTCACCCAATGATCCCAACTCAATCCCATCCTTTCTTTCTCTCAACCAATCAACATTGAGGACATTACATTGAAACTTAAAAATGAGAGGTTGGTGCTTCTTCTTCATCTGTATGCGGTTTTATCCTGAGGAGTTCAAGTTGAAAGCCTTGATAATGTCATTTTATTGAAATGCATTTTACATTTTGTTGTACAAATCGAAATATATATATATATATATATATATATATATATATATATATATATATATATATATATATATATATATATATATATATATTCTGTTGTGGTTGTGGGTGTAGATGGAGAAATTTCAGAGCAAAGTTAGGATTGTATGAGTTGCTTGGTCCGTGGACGCGTAGGAGACATCTCAATGTAAATTCAGTAGGGAAACTGTGAGCTGAAGTGTTACCATCACCACACGGGTGTTGGTGGTGCTGTGTCAATTAGAAAGGGATCAAGGCCAATTTCCCCCAGTATGTAATTGCCCCCTGTGACCTTTTCCTACGTTTTCGCATTTACAAGCCAGCAATAAAAGAATTATGTTCTTATAACAACAACAATAATAATAATAACAGAGCCGCACATCCAAGCAGACAAAAAGCCCTGCCCCCAAGGGTGACAGTTGGCAAAAACATGCCCCCGGGGTGGATGATTAATGGGCATGACGTCAAGAGACCGGCAGAAGGAAAGTGAAGTTCGGAGCAGAACAGGGAGGCTACGCTACGCAATTCTCTGGCTATGCAATTCTTGTGTCGTGCTGTGAATTTGCCAGTGTGACAAGCAAGACATTAGTCATTGACTATTGCACTGAGTCGCGAAGTTTGTACGATTATGAGAAAGAGAGGAAGAGGATTACACCTCTCAGCTAACTCGGCGTTATGCCTTCATGTGTTCAAGGTGGACGGTGGTGATCATTGTGAGCAGCCCTCGTGTAAGAGAGGAATAATGGCATATTCGTTCATTCGAAGCCGCACAGCGGTTGGTGAGCCCTAGTGTTGAATTCCACCTCACAAATTACCTCATGTTCGTTTCCCGCCCAGAGAGCGGCTCGGCACCATTTTGGGCGCATCTTCCCGCACAGGACTACACGGCTCGATTGCCAAGTTCATAAAAGACCATCTCTGGACAAAGCCAAGTGCCAGAATAAAGGGAGGATTTTTCTTTATTTAATTTTCCCCTTGTTTGTATTAAAGTCCATGTGTAGAGGCACCTCAACTTTAGGCTTTATTATGACATTCGAATAATTATTACCACTGTAAAAATTTGATCTATTTTTATTAAATCCCGTGTATATTTTAAGTTGCTTGTGTTGTCCATTTGTTGTGGTTCGAGATAACCTCCTTTTGCTGTGCTTCTGTTGTGTACGTACATTTGCCGCCCATTTCCCTCCCGCGCGCGTCATAATCTCGCGCACGGCTGGTAGCATCACTTTCTGGAAGCACTGAACAATTCCATGATAATGTGGACATGGCTTAAAAAAAACTGAATTAATCAGATGGCATCTTTGTTGCTTCAAAGTTTTATGCAACACATCAAGGGCTTGGAAACTGGTGTTGCTTTGTCTTTTTCATCAAGTTTCTTGGAATTCCAGATTCCTTTATATTGACTAAATTTCCATCACATCAGTACTTTCAGAAGGCCCAAAAGGAGGGTTGCTGTCGCTCCTCCTAATAAATGAATACTTTATTATGAAAACCAGATGCACCCTTGAAGCAAATTTGGTAGGACTTCAGAAAATGAAGAACTAATTCAAATTATCTTATGACCAATTTTTCAAGGTTCAGCATCAAAGATGGTGAAACATGTGTAATATAAGTTCTGAAAAACGACATTTTTGCTCCATCCAATATCGCTCTACTGAAATGGGTCCCATCAAAATACATGCTTCTCATGCCCAATAGTGCGATACAAATGGCAGTCAGTGAGATGTTAGTAGCCCACCATAACATAGGGGAAGCCTCTAATACCTGAAACGTAAGTTACCATGTGACAGTGGTAATGCATGTAACTTAACTTACCATTTGAAAACTCTGAATGAGAAGGTAATCAGAGCCTTGTGACTAAAGTTGTAATTATTCTCTGATCAATAGATGGCAGAGCAGTCAATTTACCCACAATTCATTTGGACATCCTGAGAAGCAGCCATTTTTGATTTGGCAGAAGAGAAATGTGAAACAACTTGTCCAATTTAAATCTGCTTCCATTGAAGTAAAGTTCAATCAAGGCAAGTCATTTTCAAAAGTCTTCGAGTAATTAAGATTAATGTGAAGATGCTTAACTGAATATTTGTTCATTACATAAGAAAATACATTGTAAATTTAAGCATTTTATCTCTTCCTTGCTCATTGTGACCAAAACAGCCCTTGGTGCGTAAATGTCAGATATTTCAAAGGGCTGAGCTGATAAGAGCTTCTGTGGTATATCTTGGATCATTTTGTTTATTTCTTGACGGAATCTTTTTCCAAGAAAAATGCCAATTGCAAATGCAGAAAAGCAACTGAGATACAGAGAGTGGTTGAAAGTGAAGGCAGATTATGAAGAGTACCAAATAAGCTACGAGACCATGTCAAGAAATCCTGGGATTGAAAGAAGCACAGAAAGCAGAACTCCACTATCTGTGAGGAAACAAAGAAGAACAGAGAAGAGAGAATATGTCCGTCAATGTGTTGCCAAATGTAATGGTAGAAGAAAGAAAGAGCTGCTGCTGCTGCGGCTGTAGCTACTCTGCGTTGCCCATTTAGAAGTGTCATGGCCGATGCGAAAGCAAGAGCAAGACGCATGATTAATTCCGCCCTGCCTGCAACCCCAAAATTAAGGAAAGTTGTGTGTAAAGACTTCACCAAGAGCAATTGGAAACTGATGAAACATTTCTAACCAACTCCAACACTAACAAAGTAAACATTCAAACACTCTGTCCTGAGTGATGAAACAGTGAAAATGGTAAAAAGCTACAAAGAGTGCGATGATGTTAGTCATCAAGCACCAGGAAGGAAAGACGCTGTCACTTAGAAAAGAGGATGAAATGAAGACCAATGTTCAAGTAAGGTACTTGACATCCTCCATCATGGAGACCCATACTATGTATCATGAGGAAAACCCAGATGTTAAAATAGGGAAAGTAAATTCGCCAAGCTGGGTGCAAGCCATGTTCTTCTGAGTTCCAAGCTGCCCCACAACGTCCATTTATGTAGATATCACAAGAATTTCATCAATGCAGTCAATACCCTTCATATGGTATACCCTCAATTCCTGCATATAACCATGAACTCCTGGAGACCTTCCTTTGTAAACCCTCCTCAAGGCAGTGCTGCTTAATGAATATGTGAGGAATGTCATAACACAGTAGAATTCAACCAGGCCTATATATTTGATGAACCTCCAGAAACCCCATGTACATGCTTCATGTGGAAAAACAATGAGTGACGTGACGAACTGGTAGATTACATCCGATCTTTGACACCACAGTTTGTAACCACTGCTGAATCAAATGGGACCAGGCTGCACAATATAATAGAGAGAGAGAACAAGCACTTACTGATGATCCAGAGAAGTTATTGATGCAAGTAGACTTTGTGGAAAACTATACCTGTGCTGCACAAGATGCAATCAAAAGTTTTTCTTGGCAACAGACACAAGTTAGTTTATTCACCATTGCCTGCTGGACTCAGGGCAGCTGTGTTCTAGTGTTCTGGCCTCAGACAACCACTCATTCAATGGAGACAGTAATCACTTACATAGACAAGCAACTGGAAAACCTTCCACCAACTGTCAAATATGTTTCCATATGTTTGATGGACCATGGTCGCAGTTCAAAAACCATAATGTGGCAGCATGTATTTCTGAACTGCAGGGGAAACATGGAGTAAAGATAAAGTGGAATTTCTCTGTGACATCCCGTGGAAAAGGCCCCGTCGATGGAATTGGTGAGGCAGCGAAGAGGCATGTCTGGTTGCAAGTGCTTGCAAGACAGCACACTGTGCAAAATGCACAAAGTTTCGTGAAATCTGCAGCTGGAATGCAAATGTTGAAGTTACAGAATTATCACCCAACGACATTGCCAAGGGCAAACAAACTGTTGAAGCTTACTGATGTGTTCGGAAGGTTCCACATGTCTAAAATGTTGCGCACCTGCATCACTTGAGGTTTCACCTGAGGATAATGCGACTACCTTGCCAAGTGTTCTAAACAAGGATATGAAGGATACTTATAAACACGCAGATGATAATAAGCCACCAAACACGACAATTTATGTAGACCACTGGCATGTGGTTGAGTACAAAGGGAAATGGTTCCAGGGGTAGTGACTGAAATTGGCATCCAGAATTATTTCAAGGCGCCGATGAGGGAACCATCAGGACTGAACTGGAAGTGGCCCAGACCAAGGGACGAAATATTTTATCCCAGGGACAAAATGGTTGCCAAGCTGGCAATGCCAGAAACAGCAAACATTCATGGGCATTTCAAGTTTTCAACAAAATTCTAGAGTTATTCAAAGAACTTTCTGACATTTCAGTCACAAATGTGGATTTCATGTTGTTTTATTCGTTATATTTACTGCATTGAAATAATGCCCTGTTGAGTTCAACACAATTGACAAATGCAACAACTTTGCAGTCTTGATACGTTTCGAGTACTGGACATAAGCCTGGTGTTGGCTTTGTGGTTAGGGTGGGCTTGGGATCCTAGGGTCCTGAGTTCAAGCCCCGTTGGCCACTGAATTAAAAATACACCAGGAGGTTGAATCAGCCTTTCATCCTTCCGAGGTCGGCAAAATGAGCACCAGTGTACTGGTAAGGGGTACACTGCATCAGCGGCATAGCCGCGTCCCAACCAATGATGCAACCAGCAGCCACAGGCTGCACTCGATAGAGAGAGAGAGAGAGTACTGGACATGATAAACAATTTATACATCGAGTATTAGGAACAATGCAGGAGCAAACGTTTTAGCTTAAAAAAGTGAAAGTTTGAGAGAACTATTAAACTATTTTGGTCACTTCCCAACGAGCACATGCCCTCATGAGAAAAATAATCCAAGGCCTGAGAGCACATAGCCCAGGCCTGTGCTTTTTGGAGATGACAATGACAATTACCTGAGTCACTAAGTTTTCTAATGACCTTGTATGCTCTGTTAAGTAAAGTAGGATGAACTTGCCAGCAGGGAAAAAAAAAGTTTTTTTTTTGTTTTTTTTGACGATGCTTCATAATCACATCTTAAGCTAATCCCTGTTCATCTTATAGGTTTGTTCATCATCATAACTTGCTGTATATTTTTAAAGAATCAGATGCAAAGGAACAATTTGTTTTGTATATATATATATATATATATATATATATATATAGTCATGACAAAATATTATCACCCTTGCACTTTTTTCAAATGACTCACAATTTTCTCTAAAAATAAGTTGAAATTGACAAAAGATTTTGTCTCCACAATATTTATTCCAATGTTCATATTACAGAACATTGGTTTTTGATTCAGAACTTAATATTTCCTTTTAAATTAGAAAATAAAAATATTGGGCATTGACAATATTATTGACACCAAGACTTAATATTTGGTATCACAGCTTTGGACAAAATAACTGCAGTCAAGTGCTTCCTCTAGCCATGAATGAGCTTCCTACACCTCTCCACTGGCAGTTTGAGCACTCTTCTTGTACAAACTGCTCCAGTTATCCCAGATTTGAAGGGTGCCTTCTCCCAACTGCTGTTTTCAGATCTCCCGACAGGTGTTCAATGGGATTTAGATCTGAACTCAGTGCTGACCGCTTCAGAACAGTCCAGCATTTTGTGTTGAACCATTCCTTGGTATTTTATGTAGTTGTTTGGGTCATTGTCCTGCTGCAAGGCTCATGATCTTTGACAGAGACCAGCTTTCTGACACTCGGTTGAAATTGCGCTCCAAAATGTCTCCTTGGTAATCTCCTGATTTCATGATGCCATGCACACACTCAAGGCACCCAGTGCCAGAGGCAGCACAACAACCCAAAACATAACTGAACCTCCTCCATGTTGACTGGAGGAAGGTGTTCCTTTCTTTGAAGGCTTCATTTTGTTTCTGTAAACATGGAGATTATGTGCTTTACCACAAAGCTCTAATTTGGTCTCATCTGTCCACAGGACATTCTCCCAGAAAGATTTGCTTGTTCAGTGTGTTTTGACAAACTCCAGTCTGGCTTCCTGATGTCTCTCTCACAGCAGTGGGTTCCTGGGTCTCCTACCATAGAACCCTTTTCATCAAGTTGTGACGGATGGTGCGAGTTGAAACTGTCGTTCCTTGTGTCTGAAGGTCAGATTGAATCAGTTTGCTGGTTCATCGAGGTGCTTTCTCATCATTCGAACAATCCTTCACTGCAATCTTCCATCAACATTTCTCTTGCGGCCACGTCCAGGGAGGATGGCTACAGTGCCATGGGCCTTAAACTTCCTGATAACATTCCGCACGATGTACACAGGAACATCAAGGTCTCTGGAGATGGACTTGTCGCCTTGAGATTGTCCATGTTTGACTACAATCTTGTGTCTGTCCTCCTCAGACAATACTCTGGTTTTCTTTCTTTTCTCCATGCTTATTGCAGTGCACACAGTGACACAACAAGCAGAATGACTCCTTTTCTCTATTCAAACTGGTTGAAGGAGTGATTTTTAATATTGCAGGCACCTGCAACTCACCACAGGTTGTTTCAATTCCCAAAGTAAAGGCGATCACCTGCTTGAAATCTAATGTTTTTAACAATTTATAAAAGGTGCCAATAATATTGTCCGGGTCATTTTAGGATTTCTGTGTGGAATAAGCGAAGATTTAGTATTTTTTTTCTCTTTTTTGTTTGTTCCGCTGCAAACCAAAGAAATACATTGTGCATAACAAAAGATTTTTTAATTTCAACAATTTTCTGGAAGAAATGGTGCATTATTTGAAAAAGTGCAAAGGTGCTGATATTTTTGCCACGATGTATGTTAGGTATTATATATATTATATATATATATATATATATATATATATATATATATTATATTAATATATATTCTTCTTCTTGTTTCGGCTGCTCCCGTTAGGGGTCGCCACAGCGGATCATCCGTTATGATCATAACGGATGATCCGCATACTGATTTGGCACAGGTTTTACGCCGGATGCCCTTCCTGACACAACCCTGGTCGCCTCTTATGACACAGGGATAAGGTATGGGTTTCGCCATGATTCCGGGCTGCCCTACACCTCTCATAGTGCGGCCCAGTGCAGAGCTCCCGTCCTCAAGCGATCCTCCAACCCAAGCCTCCGAGTAGCCGGATTACAGGCGCATGCCACTCGCCACGACTATTATTTATACTATATATATATAATACATAATATATAACATATATAATAATAATATAACATATATATATATACATCAATATAAACATACATACACTAGCGAGGTATCCGTGCCATGTATGGGAAGGGGGACCAAAGTATCGTGAGAAGTAAACAAACAAACATAAAATACCACTGGGGGACTTTTTGAGGCCACAAAAAAACATTTAACAACCTAATTCACCAACCGAGTCTTTTGTAGTTCGTGTTGCACCTTTGAGCATTCAAAAGCAAACAGACAATGCGGAAACAGCGAATAAGCAATGGTGACTCTGTGAATGTCACCGGTAGAAACCCTCACATAAGTTTCCTCATTCTGCTTGAAACTCAATCGCTCTATATTTTCAATTCAATCCAAATTAATATGAATCCATATTATATACAAAATCAATGTAACAACACTCGTGAGGGACAAAGAAAACGTCATTTTGAGGTTACATCTGGATCGGGGGCAGCTTCGTACAGATTAAAAGTCAAAATCCTAATTGTATTGAGGTATTTATGAAACCTCCCACCCCCTCAGGTCACCGGCCAGGACCCCAAAACGTACCACAGAGTTTAGTGGGGTTAGCCCCAAAACTGAGGGTGTAGTTCAGGGACGGAACAGATGGACAGAGACAGACAGATAAATAGATACATTCCTGCTTGATGAGAGTTGTGGTAGTAAAAGCCCATATTTCTAACAGAACATTGGATATGCTCAGGATAACTCATGGGTGTTTCAATGTTTCTGTGGCTATGAAACAATCCTGGATAATTGGTCACATGTTGCAGAATTTCACTGAGTAGCCATGACATACTAACCTAAATCAGTGAGTGCGATCAACAAGGCCCGATTAACCCGACCACTAAGTCACCATATTTGTTATAACATAAGTTTAGTCAAGTAAGAAAGCTGCAGCTTAAAACTAGTCAATGATTTGGAATAGTGATATAACAGAAGATAGACAAACACGAATCATGGGTGTGTAAGATTAATGCTGAAAATGAAAAAAAGCAAGGTATTAATGGGAAAAAATAAAATAAAGTATAAAACAAATGAAAAAGTGCAACTGAAATAAACTGCCAAGAAAGCACCAAAAGCCAAGCGAACAGACCACATTGGAACGCAGCAGGACAAGCAGCCTCCGCACGAGTGGTTCATGAGCGGAGAATCATCCAGCACCCTTCCCTTTTGGGGGGTGAGGGAAAATGGGAGAGGACAGGCAATAGCGGCTTACCCCAGGAAGTTGGTGCCTCCGGCCAAGAGCTGAAGCAGACGGCTAACCAGGCTCTCGCCTTCATTGAGAGAGGAGGGGTTCTGGGCAGGTGTAGCTTACTGAACGGGCACAAAGAAGGGGTAGGTTGTGGAGATGGGGAAATAGGGTGGGAATTGGAGATTAGAAGGGACGGCATCAATCAAAAGCAGCAGTGGGAGGAAGAGGAGGAATGGGAGATCAGTGGGAAAGAGTGTGTGATACCATCAATCGATGTGATGGAGCAATACAAATCTTCATTGAAAACAGGCAATAAAAACAAATAAACTCTTTCTTTTCCAGACCGATAAGCCTTATTCCAAAAAAGAAAAAAAGTGAAGAAGTAATGGCTGCCAGATACGAAATGTCAAATTACTGCGATGGAACTTTTGTGGAAAATCTGCAAACCATTACACACAGCCAACAGAATTTACCTAAAACTGTGCACCAGCAGGTCCAACCTCAACTGACCGACTGGCAAGACCTCACCATCCACCATGGGGGGAGGTATGGCAAGCCGTTGCCGGCGCACCAGCCGACAGGTTACACGTGTCGGCTCCGAGCATGTCTGCGGTGGTACGAGAATGCGCAGGCAGGGTGTCGTGTTCCCACGCATGGACTCCACGAGCATCCACATAAAGTCACAAGGAAGCTGCATGTCATTGGGAGAAAATAAGACATTAAAATGAATCATTCATCCAAAGAAAGTCAATTGAAGAACATGACTTTTTACTGTAAGGTTGCTTTATCAGTAAAATCTGCTAATAACAAAACTACTTGAATATTTCATCATCATTGCATTAATTATTAAAACTTCATAACTCGAATGACGCTCGGTAGTGCACCTCTCCACCAGGCTGAACAGTAAACTTTTTGTATCTGTCCAAACGGTTTCAGATATCTCGTTATATCGTTTTTTAACCCAAGAACTCATCATTTAAAAATGATGAAGAATCATTAAAAAAACAATTCTAGGATCCGGATCGGATCTTCACCAATATCGAATCATTTTTCCGTTGTCACACACCAACCTGTCCACCATTTTATTCTGGATCAACCCATCACCCTCTCTCTGTCTATTCACACCTCTCATTGTTTCAAGGTCATCTGCCATCTCTTAGAAATCAGCACTTACACCACCACATCAAAGGTGCCAAAACAGATCCCTGCAACTACAGACCAATCAGCCTTCTCCCAATCATCAGCAAGGTTATGGAATCCAATCGCTTCAGACATTAAATCTTCCTCCTCTCCAATGGCCTGATTTCCTGATCATCAATTTGGTTTAGACCAGGTCACTCCTACTGGATATGTTGCTTCTGCTTCTCAACAATGGATGGAGGTACTTCAATGCCAGACATGAAATCAAGCCATCGCCCCTCGACATATCGCGTGCTTTTGACACGTGTCTGGCCCCGCCCTGCTCACCAAACTCTCTTCCTATGGTATCCAAGGACATCTCCACCATGCCTCGCAGACTTCCTGCCTTCAGCCAACATGGGCCTATGGGATTCTCTCATCCCCTCTTCCTATCCAGCCTGAAGTTCCCTCAAGCCAGTGTTCTGGGCTCTGTTCTTTTCTGGTTTCCTCAATGATCTCTCTGACTCTTTGGAAAATCCTCCATATTTCTTTGCTTATGACTCCACCTCTGTCGTAACATCTGTCATCCCTCAAATCGCATCATAGCAGCCTCTTTGCCCTCTGCGAATCTGGATAAAATCACACAAACTGGTCCAACAAGTGGAACATGTCTTTCAATCCGGAAAAAATCTCACACTCTCACTAATGTCTCCATGAAGAACGTCTGGAAATCCCCCATCTACTTTCTCAACAACCCTCTTGAAGAAGTCCTTTCATTCAAAGTTTTGGTCTCATATCTGCCATGATCTTTCTGGGAGCCACACTCCAAGCTACCCATCAACGTTCCTGACTGGCATCATCCTCATCATGCAAAGTCCTCTTGGTACACCTGAGCTCCTGCCCAATACAAAGCTTTCATCTGCAGGCTGATGGAGCCATCTGCTCTCTGGGCTGGTCGCTGCCTCTCACCTTTCTCGGTTTCACGCTGTGGAAAAAAGGCATTTAGGTCATGGCAATCTCCCCACGATGACTGAGTCTTTGGGCCTCTCACTCTCTCACGCAGGCAGGTCAGTGTCTTTTCTGTCTTCTACCGCTCTCCCTCCGGGCCTTGCCCCACCCCTGCTCTGAGATACGCCCCCCACCCCATAATTTCCGCAGGGGCTTGATAGTTCCGCCAGCAACCCCTTCCTGGTAAAACTACCAAATCAAGAATCACTGCTCACCTTCACTCTTCATTCCTCCTTTTTTCCTGCATTTGGACCAAACTCCCACACCCTCTTTTCAATCCACTCTTCCTCTAGGACCTAGAAGTCTACGGTCTTTAAAACAGCTACTCCCACCGGAGCTTATCTGTGGAGCAGATCTTTCTTGCTCTATTGACCAAGATACCAATCAATCCAATCTTGTATCTTGAGGAACTGCAAGAGTCCCACCTAGTATCTTGTCCGGTAAAAGTAGACTTATGGTGGACTGTGGTTTTATCAGCGTCAGCTGATTTTTCCATCTCTAAGGTGAACTCTAGTGATGGATGGAGAGAGTTCAGGTTTGCCAAGAAGACTTTACATGCTCAGGTTGACTCAATGACTGCCAAGATGTCATCCACGTACCAATAATAGATGGAAGTGGGTTCAACTCCAGGATGTGGATCTGCAAAGGCATGTTTTTCACAGTAACCTACAAAGATGTTTGTCAAGACGGGGCCTAGAGGGGATCCCATCACGTCACCATCGATCTGAGTATACATTGAATAATTGAAACTACTCAACAGAACGGGTCGTCATATTCATTACTTCAACGAAGACAGACTCAGAGATTGTTGGAGGTGTCAAGTCACTATGATACAGAAGTTGCGTGCAGAATTTGATCACTTCTGTCAATGGGACATTCATGAGTAGACTGGCTATATCATATGAGCACATTGTGGAATTCTCGTTTAGGTGTGTGATGGACCTTATGGCATCGGAGAAGGTGCAGGAATCCGTAATTACATGTTCCGAGACACTGTCCAGTGCTAACTGCAGGAGTTCACATAACATTCTGGCGAGTTCATGCTGTGCAGAGCCAATTATTGAATGGATTGGCCGTATAGGAACACCATCTTTATGAGTCTTTGGCAGACCATACATCCTTGGTCTTTGGTGATTCTTCTCCACCTAATCATTTTTCATGATGGTTCATTTCTGCCTTCTCATTATTCATGATGCTCTATGGTTCCACCAATCAGGTAATCCCGTCCTTTATTTCTCTCAACCAATCAACGTTGTTTGTACCAGGTCTCTCGGAGGAATCCTTGGCTATCGCTGGTCGGATTTTGTGTCCAACGAGCGGTTGCTGAGAGAGACTCGTGTGAGATTTGTTACCTGCATAGTCCGTGAGCGTCAGTGCGGCTGTATGGACATTGTGGCTCGTTTTCCTGATGTGATCCTGCTCACCAGATTCTCTAGCGAGGAGTCTCATGAGTGGAGGAGCCAGTGGCCGACCACGTGCCTCGTGGTTGCAGCAGGTTGACCATCATCTCAAGGAGATGGGATGGCGCCTGTCATCTGCCTGGGATGGCCAGACGGGAGCCCCTGGAGTACCGGCGGAAAGTGGACGCAGCGACGTGCTGTTCTGCACATGCTCCCATACCTGACCTGACATTGTGAATTCTCGTTTAGGTGTGTGATGGACCTTATGGCATCGGAGAAGGTGCAGGAATCCTCAATTACATGTTCCGAGACACTGTCCAGTGCTAACTGCAGGAGTTCACATAACATTCTGGCGAGTTCATGCTGTGCAGAGCCAATTATTGAATGGATTGGCCGTATAGGAACACCATCTTTATGAGTCTTTGGCAGACCATACATCCTTGGTCTTTGGTGATTCTTCTCCACCTAATCATTTTTCATGATGGTTCATTTCTGCCTTCTCATTATTCATGATGCTCTATGGTTCCACCAATCAGGTAATCCCGTCCTTTATTTCTCTCAACCAATCAACGTTGAAGACATACATTGTAACTTTATAAATGAGAGTTTTGTGGTGCTTGTCACCTGTTTGCGGTTTATCCTGAGGAGTGCAAGTCAAAAGCTTGATTATGTCTATTTTATTGAAATGCATATCAATACACACACACACACACACACACACACACACACACACACACACACACACACACACACACACACACACACACACA
>CM068957.1:151760795-151774744 GCA_035128595.1 Eptatretus atami | reverse complement strand
AGAGAGAGATTGGCAAAATAAAAGAAAAGAGGCTTGCCTGGGCCATGAAGCACCGCCAGTGGACCACTGAAAACTGAAGAAGGTTTTATGGACCGATGTATCAAAATTTGAAATCTTCGGTTCATTATGCAGGGTTTTTGTGCGCCGCCGAGTAGGCGAAAGGATGGTTCCTCAGTGTGTGACACCACCTGTCAAACATGGAGGAGGAAGCGTGATGATCTGGGGCTCTTTGCTGGATCTTGAGTTTGCGACTTGCACAAAGTGACTGGCATTCTGAACCAAAATGGCTACCACAGCATTTTGCAGCACCATGCAATACCCTCTGGTCCACGCAGAGTTGGTCAGGGATTCACCCTGCAGCAAGATAACGACGAAAACATATCTCGAGGCTATGTCAGAACTACCTTTAAAGAAAAGAACAAGAGGGGAGGCTTCAAATCATGGAATGGCCAGCACAGTCTCCAGACTTAAACCCCAGAGCAGGTTTGGGATGAACTGGACAGAAGGGGTGAAACCAAAGCAACCTCCAAGTGCAACACATTTGTGGGAACTTCTGCAACAATGTTGGGAAGAACTTTCTGAACAATATATTGATTTCCATTGTAGAAAGAATGCCACGAGTATGTTCGGCTGTTATATCTGCAAAAAGGTGGCTACTTTGATGAGTCAAACTTTTGGATAAAATTTTGTTCAACAAAACGATTCATGATTTCTTTTTTATCTGCAATTGTTTGGTTGTTCTATGTTTTAATTTCAGAGTACATTGAAACAATAAACTGCTTAAATTTGAGTAAAAACTGGAAAAATTGGGGTGTTCTAAAACTTTTGACCGGTAGTGTAACTTTCACAAGGCAAGATCTACAGGTGATATCCTTTCTTACATTTGAATGTCTGGGCCTCTTCTTTGAGAGACTTTGGGGAATCCTTTGTTGTAGGCCTTGATATCTCAAAAGCCTTTGACAGAGTTCGGCATCGGGGTTTGATATCCAAGCTTCCCTCTTTCCGCTTTCCTCCTTCATATCGAGCTTTCTCTCCAACCGCTCTATCTCCATAATTGTTGATGGTTCAACATCTCCCCCTCTTCCCTATCAACAGCGGTGTACCTCAAGGTTCCGTTCTGTCCCCAACACTCTTCTTTCTTTTATCAATGACCTTGGTTCTTCCACAAATAACCACATGCACTAGTATGCTGACGAATCAACATTACATTCCTCCATGTCCTTCCCATCTGCCCCATCTTCCCTCACTCGATCTACATCTCGTTTAATCACAGCCACCTCTTTAAATTTGGATTTGGACAAGATCTCCCAATGGGGCAAATGTAATCAAGTTAAGTTTAATGCTTCAAAAACTCAATTTATCCTCATCTCTCTAAACTCCTCTCAACTCTCCAATCTCCTTTGAAAGCTCTATAATTATACCATGTGATCCAATTAACCTACTAGGTATTATCTAACATCAAATTTATCCTGGAATCCACAAATTATGAAAATAGCTAAGTCTGCCTCGAAGAAATTAGGAGTCCTGTTCAGATGTCGAAGATTCTTCACTTCTGAACAGTTGCTTCACCGATATAAAGGATTTATTCGTCCTTGTATTGAGTCCTGCTCTCACATCTTGGGAGGTTCCAGCTACACATACTTACTGGACAGAATTGAATCCAAAGTTATTCGACTTGTCATCTCTTCCAATCTGACCTCAAAACTCGACCTTCGTGTAAGTGGAAAAAAAACTCAAAACTTTGGTTTCTGCTCGCAAGAACTTGCTGCTTGTGTACGTTCACCATGAGCGAGACCAAGGAATACTCGACAAGCCACTACATCACATGATTATTGCGTGGCCATTGGCAACTCAAGGGTGGGCCTTTACGATGTTTGTTTCTTCCCTTCCAATGCCAAACTCTGGAACTCTTTACCTCTCATGTCTTACAAAACACTTACGACCTTCCCGTTTTCAAAAAGTAGATTTTTTACTTTCTTAAAAACCATAGACTATTCTCTTTCCTTACTTTTCTATTCATAGCAGTTCTTTTCTTTAAGGCTTGGCCTCAATGAGGACTATTCAGTCCGTGCCGGAAGCCTTCAACATAATAAAAAATAAAAAAAAAGAATTGCTGTCAGCTTGGGTTGTACTACATGCAGTCTCTTGGTGGGTTTTCTTTTCTCTTTATAACCCCAGAGATAGAAAGACTGGAGTTTCCATCTACATTTTATCATAGAAATGCAATAGACTTCATAATGGTATTGCCAAAAACTGGCACAACATTTCTGAGCAATGCCGCTTAACTTGAACCTGATGGAAAAAAAAAATGAAAATAAATTGCCAATTAGGTTATTTACTGTTTTGTCAGGTATCTCAAACAATGCATTTTTCTTGGAAAAGCTTCCCTCTCTTACATGAAAATAGACATGGCTAGACTATACAAAATATCCAAAGTACAACTAAAATAAAATTATCAAGTCCAAAGATAACCATTATAGATATTACAAGACAAGCACGCACACATACATGCACATGCACATGCACATGCACACGTCTGCTCGTTTGCCATATTCCTTTGGGAGTGGCTGTGCTGCGAATGCATTGTCTACCATATATTAGGATGAAGATTTAGAAATTGACTCGGATCACACCACACAAGGCATAGCTACTCAATTTGAAAGGTACTGTGGGATCTTTAACATCCACAAGCTAATACCAACAAGCAGCAAATGATCTGCCTGATGACAGTTCAAATTCAGGTTTGGAAGCAAACCCAGCCAACACAGCTCAAGGCGAGCACGATCCCTCTGACCTATCCTGTGAGTCCTTCAATCAATCAGATTAATAACATTGATTTCAAGGCTGCAACGACAGACCAATCAGCCTTCTCCCAATCATAAACAAGGTTATGGATCCATCATCGCTTCAGACATTACTTTCTTCCTCTTCTCCAATGGCTTGATTTCGATCATCAATTTGGTTAAAGACAGGTCACTCTACCCTGGATATGCTGCTTTTGCTCTCCCAACAATGGATGGAGGTCCTCAGTGCTGGACATGAAATCAGAGCCATATCCCGAGACATATCACCTGCTTTTTGACACGGTCTGCCACCCTGCTCTGCTCAACAAACTCTCTTCCTATGGTATCCAAGGCCATCTCCACTCATGCTGGCAGACTTCATCTCCTGTTGCAGCCAACGTGTGGCTGCAAATGGAGTTCTTTCATCCCCACTTCTGTCCAGGCTGGAGTTCCTCAAGCAGCGTTCTGGGCCCTGTGCTTTTTTTCGGTTTTCATCAATCATCTCTCAGACTCCCTGAAAAAATCCTCTTCATCTCTTTGCTGATTACTCCACCCTCTGCCGTACCATCGTCATCCCTCAGATCAGCAAGCAGCAGCTTCTTCACTCTCTGCAGATCTCGATAAATCACAATCTGGTCAACAAGTGGAAAATGTCTTTCATGCCGGACAAATCTCACACTCTCACTTTGTCTCTCCGAAAGGACCGTTTGCAACCCCCCCCCCCCCCCCCCCCCCCCACTACTTTCTCAACAACCCTCTGGATGAAGTCCTTTCATTCAAGCTTCTGGGTCTACTATATGCCATGATCGTTCCTGGGAAAGCCACATTTCCAACCTGGCCTCCAAAGCCAGTAGCCGACTGGGAATCCTTCATCATGCCAAAATCCTCCTCAGCCCACCTGAGCTCCTGACCACATACAAAGCTTTTGTCCACAGCCTGATGGAGTACTGCTCTCCCCTCTGGGCTGGTGCTCCTGTCTCTCACCTTTCTCGGCTTCATGCTGTGGAAACCAAGGCGTTTCGGATTCATTGGTATCTCCCGCGATGAGGCTGAGTCTTTGGGCCTCTTACTCTCTCACCACAGGCAGGTCATGTGGTCTTTCTGTCTTCTACCATCTCCTCTCCGGTCTCGCCCCCCCCCCCCTGTCTGTTCTGCGATTTGTCCCCAACATATTTCTACAGGGCGCTCAAGGTCCGCCAAACAACCCCTTCTGGTAAAACTACGAAAAATCACGAATCACTGCTCACCTTCACTCTTTCATTCCTCGTTTTTCTCACCTTTGGAATAGACTCCCTCACTCTGTTCAATCCCATTCTTCCCTCCAGGCCTTCAAACAGCTGTTCACCACCACCTCATATCTTCCCCCACCAAAATGCTCGATCTTTTTTACCCCGTTAATCCACCCAAACCCACCTCCTTCAAAATTCCCTGCTTTCCTTCCTGAACGTCCCTGTAATGTCCATGTTGTATACCCCGTGTTCCCGCCCATCCTCTCCCTTTATGAGGTGGTGGTGAACAGCTGTTTTGAAGGCCTGGAGGGAAGAATGGGATTGAACAGAGTGAGGGAGTCTATTCCAAAGGTGAGAAAAACGAGGAATGAAAGAGTGAAGGTGAGCAGTGATTCGTGATTTTCGTAGTTTTACCAGAAGGGGGTTGTTTGGCGGACCTTGAGCGCCTGTAGAAATATGTTGGGGACAAATCGCAGACACAGACGGGGGGGGGGGCGAGACCGGAGAGGAGATGGTAGAAGACAGAAAGACCACATGACTGCCTGTGGTGAGAGAGTAAGAGGCCCAAAGACTCAGCCTCATCGCGGGAGATACCAATGATCCGAAACGCCTTGGTTTCCACAGCATGAAGCCGAGAAAGGTGAGAGACAGGAGCACCAGCCCAGAGGGGAGAGCAGTACTCCATCAGGCTGTGGACAAAAGCTTTGTATGTGGTCAGGAGCTCAGGTGGGCTGAGGAGGATTTTGCATGATGAAGGATTCCAGTCGGCTACTGGCTTTGGAGGCCAGGTTGGAAATGTGGCTTTCCCAGGAACGATCATGGCATATAGTAGACCCAGAAGCTTGAATGAAAGGACTTCATCCAGAGGGTTGTTGAGAAAGTAGTGGGGGGGGGGGGGGGGGGGGGGGGTTGCAAACGGTCCTTTCGGAGAGACAAAGTGAGAGTGTGAGATTTGTCCGGCATGAAAGACATTTTCCACTTGTTGACCAGATTGTGATTTATCGAGATCTGCAGAGAGTGAAGAAGCTGCTGCTTGCTGATCTGAGGGATGACCGATGGTACGGCAGAGGGTGGAGTAATCAGCAAAGAGATGAAGAGGATTTTTCAGGGAGTCTGAGAGATGATTGATGAAAACCAGAAAAAGCACAGGGCCCAGAACGCTGCCTTGAGGAACTCCAGCCTCGACAGGAAGTGGGGATGAAAGAACTCCATTTGCAGCCACACGTTGGCTGCAACAGGAGATTAAGTCTGCCAGCCATGAGTGGAGATGGCCTTGGATACCATAGGAAGAGAGTTTGTTGAGCAGAGCAGGGTGGCAGACCGTGTCAAAAGCAGGTGATATGTCTCGGGATATGGCTCTGATTTCATGTCCAGCACTGAGGACCTCCATCCATTGTTGGGAGAGCAAAAGCAGCATATCCAGGGTAGAGTGACCTGGTCTTTAACCAAATTGATGATCGGAAATCAAGCCATTGGAGAAGAGGAAGAAAGTAATGTCTGAAGCGAAGATGGATTCCATAACCTTGTTTATGATTGGGAGAAGGCTGATTGGTCTGTCGTTGCAGCCTTGAAATCAATGTTATTAATCTGATTGATTGAAGGACTCACAGGATAGGTCAGAGGGACCGTGCTCGCCTTTGAGCTGTGTTGGCTGGGTTTGCTTCCAAACCTGACTTTGAACTGTCATCAGGCAGATCATTTGCTGCTTGTTGGTATTAGCCTGTGGATGTTAAAGATCCCACAGTACCTTTCAAATTGAGTAGCTATGCCTTGTGTGGTGTGATCCGAGTCAATTTCTAAATCTTCATCCTAATATATGGTAGACAATGCATTCGCAGCACAGCCACTCCCAAAGGAATATGGCAAACGAGCAGACGTGTGCATGTGCATGTGCATGTGCATGTATGTGTGCGTGCTTGTCTTGTAATATCTATAATGGTTATCTTTGGACTTGATAATTTTATTTTAGTTGTACTTTGGATATTTTGTATAGTCTAGCCATGTCTTGTTTCATGTAAGAGAGGGAAGCTTTCCAAGAAAAATGCATTGTTTGAGATACCTGACAAACAGTAAATAACCTAATTGGCAATTTATTTTCATTTTTTTTTCCATTCAGGTTCAAGTTAAGCGCATTGCTCAGAAATGTTGTGCCAGTTTTTGGCAATACCATTATGAAGTCTATTGCATTTCTATGATAAAATGTAGATGGAAACTCCAGTCTTTCTATCTCTGGGGTTATAAAGAGAAAGAAAACCCACCAAGAGACTGCATGTAGTACAACCCAAGCTGACAGCAATTCTTTTTATTTTTTTATTTTATTATGTTGAAGGCTTCCGGCACGGACTGAATAGTCCTCATTGAGGCCAAGCCTTAAATAAAAGAACTGCATGAATAGAAAAGTAAGGAAAGAGAATAGTCTATGGGTTTTTAAGAAAGTAAAAAATCTACTTTTTGAAAACGGGAAGGTCGTAAGTGTTTTGTAAGACATGAGAAGGTAAAGAGTTCCAGAGTTTGGCATTGGAAGGGAAGAAACAAACATCGTAAAGGCCCACCCTTGAGTTGCCAATGGCCACGCAATAATCATGTGATGTAGTGGCTTGTCGAGTATTCCTTGGTCTCGCTCATGGTGAACGTACACAAGCAGCAAGTTCTTGCGAGCAGAAACCAAAGTTTTGAGTTTTTTTTCCACTTACACGAAGGTCGAGTTTTGAGGTCAGATTGGAAGAGATGACAAGTCGAATAACTTTGGATTCAATTCTGTCCAGTAAGTATGTGTAGCTGGAACCTCCCAAGATGTGAGAGCAGGACTCAATACAAGGACGAATAAATCCTTTATATCGGTGAAGCAACTGTTCAGAAGTGAAGAATCTTCGACATCTGAACAGGACTCCTAATTTCTTCGAGGCAGACTTAGCTATTTTCATAATTTGTGGATTCCAGGATAAATTTGATGTTAGAGTAATACCTAGTAGGTTAATTGGATCACATGGTATAATTATAGAGCTTTCAAAGGAGATTGGAGAGTTGAGAGGAGTTTTAGAGAGATGAGAATAAATTGAGTTTTTGAAGCATTAAACTTAACTTGATTACATTTGCCCCATTGGGAGATCTTGTCCAAATCCAAATTTAAAGAGGTGGCTGTGATTAAACGAGATGTAGATCGAGTGAGGGAAGATGGGGCAGATGGGAAGGACATGGAGGAATGTAATGTTGATTCGTCAGCATACTAGTGCATGTGGTTATTTGTGGAAGAACCAAGGTCATTGATAAAAAGAAAGAAGAGTGTTGGGGACAGAACGGAACCTTGAGGTACACCGCTGTTGATAGGGAAGAGGGGGAGATGTTGAACCATCAACAATTATGGAGATAGAGCGGTTGGAGAGAAAGCTCGATATGAAGGAGGAAAGCGGAAAGAGGGAAGCTTGGATATCAAACCCCGATGCCGAACTCTGTCAAAGGCTTTTGAGATATCAAGGCCTACAACAAAGGATTCCCCAAAGTCTCTCAAAGAAGAGGCCCAGACATTCAAAATGTAAGAAAGGATATCACCTGTAGATCTTGCCTTGTGAAAGTTACACTACCGGTCAAAAGTTTTAGAACACCCCAATTTTTCCAGTTTTTACTCAAATTTAAGCAGTTTATTGTTTCAATGTACTCTGAAATTAAAACATAGAACAACCAAACAATTGCAGATAAAAAAGAAATCATGGAATCGTTTTGTTGAACAAAATTTTATCCAAAAGTTTGACTCATCAAAGTAGCCACCTTTTGCAGATATAACAGCCGAACATACTCGTGGCATTCTTTCTACAATGGAAATCAAATATTGTTCAGAAAGTTCTTCCCAACATTGTTGCAGAAGTTCCCACAAATGTGTTGCACTTGGAGGTTGCTTTGGTTTCACCCTTCTGTCCAGTTCATCCCAAACCTGCTCTGGGGTTTAAGTCTGGAGACTGTGCTGGCCATTCCATGATTTGAAGCCTCCCCTCTTGTTCTTTTCTTTAAAGGTAGTTCTGACATAGCCTCGAGATATGTTTTCGGTCGTTATCTTGCTGCAGGGTGAATCCCTGACCAACTCTGCGTGGACCAGAGGGTATTGCATGGTGCTGCAAAATGCTGTGGTAGCCATTTTGGTTCAGAATGCCAGTCACTTTGTGCAAGTCGCAAACTCAAGATCCAGCAAAAGAGCCCCAGATCATCACGCTTCCTCCTCCATGTTTGACAGGTGGTGTCACACACTGAGGAACCATCCTTTCGCCTACTCGGCGGCGCACAAAAACCCTGCATAATGAACCGAAGATTTCAAATTTTGATACATCGGTCCATAAAACCTTCTTCCAGTTTTCAGTGGTCCACTGGCGGTGCTTCATGGCCCAGGCAAGCCTCTTTTTCTTATTTTGCCATCTTAGCAATGGCTTTCTTACTGCCACTCGACCTGTCAAACCTGCAGCTCGAAGTCTTCTCTTTACAGTTGAAACAGACTTCCTTACTCCGACCAGTAATTAAGCTGTGCTTGAAGCTGCTGTCCTTTGAGCCGCCTATCACGCAAGCTGTTGACTCTCAGAAACTTGTCTTCTGATTGTGTTGTGGCTTTGGGTCTGCCAGACCTCTTCCTGTCAGAGTTTCCTCCAGTTTCCAAGTGCCTCTTGATGGTGAAGGAAACTGTACTCACTGACACCTTGGCTTTGCTTGCAATTTCTCAAAAGGAAAGAACTCCACTTGAAAGGGTTATAATGGTATTTCTGTCTTCCTTTGTTGAGTGTCTTTTTCTCACCATTATGATAGCAATATACAACTTCCTGCAGTGCAATATTGTCCAAATAATGCTTCAGAGGGTGCAGCAACATAGTCTGTTCCAACACTGCTTTTATACAGACAGAGGGTTTGGAACTAATCAACAAAAGTTGGGACACCTGTAGGTATTGTTTGCATCAACTTTCAAGGCTTAATTACTGTAGAACTGTAGAACAGCTGCAGTTGCTAACCCATTACTTGTTCCCTGAAAAGGGCCTTTTTTAACAACTCTGAAATTTAAAGCATTATTTTTCAGTTTTACTATAGAACATTACTGTAGAACAGCTGCAGTTGCTACCCATTACTTGTTCCTGAAAGTGAAATGTCCAAGAAGTCAAGAGGGGAGCTTCAATCATACACAGTGGAAATGTATGAATGTTTTTTTAACAACTCGAAATTTACATTATTTTTCAGTTTTGGTAACCTATACTTTTTTTTAACTACTGGCAGTTTACCGCTTAGCTTTGTACCATTTCAGGTTATTCACTGGATTTGAACTGCTTAAATTTCAGTAAAATGGAAAATGGGTGGTCTAAAACTTTTGACCGGTAGTGTATATTGGTGGTCAGATAGAAGCTGTGAGATTCAAGATGCTTGAGAAAATGTGACTTGAGAAGACATTCAAATACTTGGAAATAGTAGAAGTCAGAGCAATCGGACGGTAGTTAGAAGTGTTTGAACGATCACCCTTTTAAAAAATAGGCTGTACTAAGGCATGTTTCCAGGTAAGAGGAAAAGTTTGGGTTTTTAAACAAAAACTAAACAAACGAACAAGCACGGGTACAAGTTCTGAAGCACATTCCTGCTACAATATTCCAATGCTATTCAAATGAAGAGCACAAAATGAATTTTAACCCTGTTTTTCCATCCCCTTTTAACCATAGAACTGGACAGTCTGGAAGAGTTGGAGCGCAAGAGGATTTGTCGAATCTTCACCCGTGACTTCCCACAGTATTTTGCGGTGGTATCACGTGTGCGGCAGGAAAGCAGTGCCATAGGACCAGAGGGTGGCTTACTTAGCAGCTCAGTGGTTCCACAGGTTTGCGCTGTGTTCCCTCAAGGTGCGCTCACCAAGAGAATCAAGGTCGGGTTGCAGGTGAGGTTCCTGATAATTATTCACACTTTTGGGGCAACTTAGCATAACAATTGTGCATTTTGTGAGGAAAGCACCAAATTTGGCACACTAGTAGCCTACATATTATGACAGTTTGGATATTGGGCCATCTCAATTCAGCGCTATGGCTGTGTGGCACCATTTTTCTTTTTAAAATGGCCACCAGTGGTTACTGTTATGACACATATCTGCTTTACTGGAGAAAATGCAAGTTTGATCGTTTGAAGTTTATTTTCTATACAGGTCATATATGGGTCAAAGAAGTAACAATTTGATTTGGTTGAGAAAAAAAGTTAAGTGGATAATTAGTCCTTTATTAAGACACAGATTTGATGAAAACCCAATGATAAACATTCATAAAGCAGCATATTGGCTTCTGACATGGTATTAGAAGTGGTGGTGCGTGCATATTGACCCGGAATCGCGCACGGTTTGTTGCCAGTTACACTTGTTACGTCGTTCATTGTTTATTTGTTCTGTGCCATAGAGTTTCTCTATGCTATCCCATTGTTACCTAGTTCCATCAAGTTGATGTTGGTTTGCGGGTGAGTTTTTGGTCATGGATTATATCAGTCCAACGGATTACCGGGTTACGAGGTTCTGGCATGTATTTCCGTTCTGCCTTCAACGGCCAGTTTCAGTTGCCTACTGAGTGAGGAAGTTTATCTTCGTACCGGCGTGTTGGCGGATATTTTAACATGATACTGTAGTTTTTCGGGTTACTCTCTCGTTCGATTGCATCTTGGCACTAAGCTCCAAATCTCATCTTCATTAGTAGCCTTACCTTACTTCACTATTTACCAGCAAGAGACGTCATCTTCCTCCATCTTGTCCGATGTAGGTGCAATATAGAAGTAACTGAGGTAAGAGCAGTTCTTATGCTTTCCTGTTCGTCGTGTAGTCGGTGCACTTTCTCTTGATGTTTGTAGCTCGCGCTTAACCCTAGCTGTTTCCGATTCTCTGCGACTAGATAAGATTAAGTTCATTTATCGTAGATTAGTTAACTTTTGAACACACATTAGGCCAAAGAGCTGCCAAGTACTCACTCATGATAAGCTTATTTTTGTTAGAGAGACCTATTTGTGCGATGATCAATACGTGATACTTCTGTCGTACTCCATTGAATCTTTGATACGATTTTTGGGTTATTCTTATTTCAGTACATGGACGCCTTCTCTAAACAAGGTTGTAGGGTCATGCATTTTGCATTCTTGAATATATGTTACTTCACTTAATGTGTTACTTTTTTTTAATTTCAAATTTCGCGTCCGTAGGCGACGAGTGTTCCCTTTGGTCAACAATGAGAGATTCAGGAGCCATCTCCGATTAAGCAGTTTGGTATGTATTCAAGAATGGTGCGCCTAGCTCCTTCGTGATAGTTATCTTGTACACAGTGGAGTAAATTTCTGGACAACTCGCTTGCACTATTTTCGTGAACATCTTTCATAGGTTTCCCCTGTTAGGTTTGTCTGCAAGAAAGATTTATACACTGTTGAGACTTCTTTTAGGCTTTTGGTATTTGCCGTCGGCAATTGATCTTGAAATGAAATCTGTGTGCGTTGCGGACCGATCTTGTCAATTTGTATCATGGATCTTCTCTCACATATCTGTATGAGTGAGTCATCGATTATTTATTGATCTGGAGACCCGTTTGCAATATTTGTATTGTTTATATTACCTGACGCCTGCACTGTTTGCATGGTACAATAAAGCATTAATGTATTTCGACGACTCATGGTGCATTTCTCTTCAGTGCCAAGTAATCTCAATGCCTCTCTGTAGTCTCTGTTCCAACTGTTCAGTGATTATACCTAGGAAGATATGTACCAATTTGCGTCACCTTGACTCTGATCATTTAATATAGTGCCCTTTGTCATTTGAGTGAACTGATCTGGTATACCTTCGACTTCTCTAGAGTCTTTTCGGCTGCGATCTGTGTAGACGAATTCACGCAAGACACTCCTGTTTTGACTCCCATAATATAAGGCACCCCTCCCCATTATCAGAGCACTAAATTAAAAATAAAAAAAAAACGATTAGGGTACATATATCTAGGTTCTAATTCCCATTAATATGTACACTAATTATTATTTTCCCAAATAAAATCAGCAGGAGCAATTTTATTATAGTCCCCCTCAGTATATGTTTCTCAATTGCGAGGCGATTGGCGCGAGTTTTGGCGCGTCGCTTATGAAACACTCGTACTCGCGTAGAACAAGATTAAAATAAAATTAATATAATATAGGTATAGGTGTTTATTGTTTTAGCAAGTGTGGTGTTGGTAATGCTGAGACCCAGCGAACGCTCAAAAACGTCGCCAACTCTAAATGTACAGGAAAGATCTTTTGGGAGAATTGGTAAAATCACTTAATCTCACGTAAATTTTCAAATTGTTCGTTAGGTCCAATAGGCTTTAGGCATTATACTTGTTCACATTATAAGCAATGTTTTATACGCCATATTAATAACATTCTTTTATCCGAGGTTATTCAGGAATCTGACTATTTTCTGTATTCAGCTGTGATTTCTGTAATTATTTGATAAATCAATTATCCAGTTCTGGAAAACACCAAAATAAGGAACTTTTTCAAACAAGTCATATTATATAGATTAAAAAATAATGTCATTAAATTATTTTTTGAATTGAAATACACATAACAAGTGGAACAAGTTAATTTGATACACTACCGGGATTTGCAGGGTTCCACTTACAAGCACTTGGAGGTCTGTAATTTTATCACGGTACACTTTAACTGTGGACAGACGGAATCTAAACAAAATCCTGACAAATCACATTGTAATATTTAATAATTAATTTGCATTTTAGTGCATGAAATAAGTATTGATTACTACCAACCAGTACGAATTCCGGCCTCAACAGACCGTTAGTTTTGTCTTTAAGAAGCCCTTCCATCTCCACCATTACCTTTACTGCAACTGTTTGACCGTACTGCATAAAAGGACAGCTGTCCACACCATCAATCAGAGGACTCCAACCCTCCACAATGGGCAACCAGAAGGAGCTTGTCTAAGGACATCAGGGGACAAAATTGTAGACCTGCACAAGGCTGGGATGGGCTACAGGACATACGGCAAGCAGCTTGTTGAGAAGCAACAACTGTTGGCGCAATTATTAGAAGAAGAATTCAAGATAAGCAATCTCCCTCGGTCTGGGGCCCATGCAAGATCTCACCCTGAAGCCCAATCGACATGAAAGGTGGGATCAGCCAAACTACACGCAGGACCTGTCACGACCTGAAGAGACCTGGGACCACCGTATCAAAGAAAACCATAAGTAACACACTACGCGTCATGGATTAAAACCTGAGCGCACCAAGGTCCCTCTGCTCACAGCGCATCCAGGCCCGCGAAGTTTGCCAATGACATCTGGAATGATCCAGGAGGAATGGAGAGTCATGTTGGTCTGATAACCAAAATAGAGCTTTTGGTTAAAACTCCCCGCCGTGTTGGGAAAGAAGAAAGGGATGAGTAACCAAGACACCATAACCAACCGTGAGCTGGAAGGGGAAATCATCATTTTTGGGATGCTTTTTCTGAAAGGGGACAGACGACTGCACAAATTGAGGGAGATGATGGGCCATGTATGCGAGATCTTGGCCAACACCTCCCTTCCCTCAACAAACATTGAAGATGGGGCGCTGGTCCCAGCATGACAACGACCCGAACACACAGCCAGGGCAACTAAGGATGGCTCCGTCAAGAAGCATCTCAAGTCCTGGAGGGCCTAGCCAGTCCAGACCTGAACCCAAAGAAAATCTTTGAGGAGCTGAAAGTCGTGTTGCCCAGCGACACCCCAAAACCTGAATCTGAAAGATCTGTATGGAGGAGTGGGCCAAAATCTGCTGCAGTCTGTGCAAACTGGTGTAAGACTACAGGAAACTCCGATCTCGATGCAAGCAAGGTTCGTACCAAGAATTAAGTCTTTTTTCTTGATGCAAATATATATCATGCAATAAATGCAATAATTATTAAATCATACAATCGTGAATTTTCAGGATTGTTTTAGAT
>CM068957.1:151738647-151756140 GCA_035128595.1 Eptatretus atami | reverse complement strand
TCCCGCCCCTCTTGTCTCCTGCCCCCCCCCCCCTTGTTGTGTGTTGGATGTTGTGTGTTAGCTCTCATACAAGCCTCGACAATGTATACAAAAAGGCTTATGCTTATAAATATATGAATACTAACATTGAAAAGTGTGATAAAAAGTAAAGGGGGAAAGAAAAATGTAATCAAAGAAACAATAAACTTTAAACATTATTACAACTATTTAGCCTTGAAGAAAGAAGAGTAGAGAAAAATGAATACAACAGAAGTTAAAACATCAATTATTTTCAGAGGAGGTAAATAAGAAGGCATTTTGGGAGCTTTTGAGGAAAAGAGTTTCATATAAAAATGGAACCAACTGCCTCCCTTATGGAGGTGTGTGTGTGTGTGTGTGTGTGTGTGTGTGTGTGTGTGTGTGTGTGTGTGTGTGTGTGTGTGTGTGTGTGTGTGTGTGTGTGTGTGTGCCCAGCAGACACACGACGTCAGTATGAAAGATTCACGACGTCGGGAATCGGCCGCTTGGTTGTACAACCAGATCACGACGCGGTACAGCCGCAGCGCGCAGCTCGATGATCTAAAACTGTTTTTTCTGCCTCGTGTGTTGCCATGGTGACCGCTTTTCCACCTCGTGCCGGGTGATTGTGTTGCCTTTCACTGGAGGAGAGATCTGATTGGCTAATTCCTATTTCCGCATCACGAGCCGCCACTTGCAAGGTTTGGTTAAACTTGTGAACTTTCAGCTGTTTCTGAGTGTGACAGACAATCCGTTTTAATCTGCAGAAGACTTTAGCTTTTTTAGTTAAAATTATCTTCCGCTGTGATCATTTTTGGTAAGTATAATATTATAAATCGATTTTATGTGTCTTAGCTTTTGTTTTTGGACGTTTTAAAGATCACAGAATCCATGATGTGTGCTGGAATCTATATCGTTACATTCAATGGAAACTCTCCCGGCGCCTTCGGGGCACTCGATCGTGGTTCGAGCCTTGGACTCGGAACGTGTATCTGACGATCGAATCTCTGGCACCCGATTTCATCGTTCGTTTATCACGTTTAGCTGTCGCTGATATGGCCCTCCCTGATATGGCCCTCCCCTGATATGCCTCCCCTGATATGGCCCTCCCCTGATATGGCCCTCCCCTGATATGGCCCTCCCAGATATGGCCCTCCCCTGATATGGCCCTGATCGTGTGGAGAAATCGACGGTAAATAATGAATTCATTTTTCCGGGCCTGGTGAAAAAAAACACTGATCTGTGGCAAAAAGGGAATTCTGTAAAAATTACTTTGGACAAGTTTAATTGGTTCAGAACCTTTTAAAAATATGTTTCTGGTGTGGATAATGCTTCGGCCGTTCGGTCCGACGAATTACCGCATTGTACTCAATGTAACAAATTTAAAGTTCCACTGCCCTTAAAAAAGGCTCAATTAATATTTTTTTTTTATATAATATATTATTTTTTATGTCCTCTTTTAACGAGTTAGGCCTAACCAAAGGCAAAAGGAAAACAATTGTCAGTTATTGTTCGCCGAAAAATGTGAAGTTTTGTCATAAAAGATATTAACCCTTTGGCCGCCGACAAACTGCCGCTTGCAACAATGAAGCTTTCATTGTGGTAGTTTGTCACTAGGGGAATTGTTCAAGTTTTTCGGTGCACAATTGTTTTCCTTTGGTAAAATGGTTATCAAAAGACATGAAAATAAGTTTATATTATAAAGAATAAATTAATTGAGGCTTTTTAAGGGCAGTGGAACTTAAAACTTGTTACAAGCTGCTTCGAACACTGGTGTACTAAATTGTTTTTATTTTCTAAAATAAGGGTGATGTCCAATGCTGTGATGTCCACGTACAATTTGTCTGGAAAGAATGGAAGAGACCTTTCCGGAAACTGAATTTTATAAAGTTGCCAGAGGTAATGAATTCTGCTAAATGACAGTTTATAATGTGCATGACTTGAGCATAATTCACATTGCAAGTCTTGTTTGATGATCATAAAGCCCAATATAACGAAGTGGAAATTCTTATTATTTTTCAGACAGTACCATGGCCAGTCAGCCAACAGCAACGGAGGCGGCTGTGGACACTGCCATATCACAACATTTGAAATATGCCCCTGATCGACGTGGAGTGCGGGCAGGAACAAGCCCTCATCTATCTATAATTCCAGCAATGTGTGTGTGTCTGTGTGTCTGTGACCACTGTTTCTCGACAACAATGGTCCGATCTAATTGAAACTTGCCAGCTATATTGCTGGGGACCTGAGTGTGTGCCTTTTCAAGGTTTGATATTAATCAGACAAGTGCCTCCCAAGTTATGGCCATTTATTTACCAAACCAACTGCGTAGGCGTGGCCAATGGGAGAGAGATCCTCAGCCGCGTTCCCATTACGGTTACAACGTACGGACTTCCGAATAGTGATGACTTACTGTATTCTCATAATTGCTCGATTGCTTATGCGCATTTATAGATAAACACAATGCCCCAATCCAGTCATCGTTTATGAGAGCGAAGGAATGGCCTGTGTGGTTGTTACTTACATTGATGACTTCCGTCCTCTGTTTGTGTTTGTTGTTTGTGTGGTGTGTGTTTGTGTGTTTGTTTGTAGGCACGATAACTCGAGAACGAAGAAGCTACAATGTCAAATTACACCACGTGATTCAGGAGGTGATTGCTAGCGCTGATTAGATTTTGGTCAAAATCGATCAAAGGTCAAGGTCACAGTGAGGGCAAACATTCGATTTTTGATGGTTTGGTACAGAATCAACGTAGAAACTTCTGGTTTGCGTCGCTACCTTCTCCAGAGACAGCTTTTATTAGACAAGGTCAGAGGTCAAGTGATGATTTCGTAAGTACCAGTCTATGACTGCTTGTTTGAAAGTTGTTATTATTATTTTTTTTCACATACGCCACGCTCGTACGGCCACGCACGTACGGGCACGTACTAGTGTAATAATAACGAGTAACAGCAACACGCTGTGCCAGCTGTCCACGTCCTTGATTATTAAGAATTTGCAGCATAGTTAATTGTAATGTTGTGTGTTGGAAACCCAGCCTAAGTTTACATTGTGAAAATATTTACATGTACTTTTATGCATAATGAAGTTATTTTATTTTCTTGTGAAATTAAGATTGAAAAACACCAACAAATTATTTTTTTTGTGCTCTGGAATTATTTATGTGAGATGCATTCAAAATTATGTTTTCATACTTAATGATGTTAGATTTATATTTTTTCTTTGTATGAATACACACACATCGATATATATTTGGTCTCATGATTGCCTGATTGTAATTCAGTTTTATATAATTTTATGCACTGTTCATATCATGTCAAGTATCATTCGTTTAAGTCTTTTGCACCTCATTCTAATGATGCCCGCTGTGGGACATAACAAGTAAAAATATTTCTAAATTATATACATCATGGAGCAATTCTATCAGAAAGGTGTTTGACTTCCCAAGTAGGACCCATATTGTACTCTTTTACCAGTCATTGCTGAATTTCTACCGATTGAATGTCAACTATTATGTCGTATAGCAAAATTTATATGTGGTTCTTTAGTCTTCTCATAATTCTTACCTGAGGTTGCTTAATTATGAATCTTGTAACAATGGTAGTATGTCATCAGTAGCTAAAACTTTTAATTACATTTTATATAAATGCAAGTTATCGGTCAATACCTTTTATGCTCCAATGCCCATAATGTACGCAAGCATAGAATTATCAGCAGTTTTACTAACTCTCTCTCTCTATCGAGTGCAGCCTGTGGCTGCTGGTTGCATCATTGGTTGGGACGTTGCTCTGCCGCTGATGCAGTGTCCCCTTACCAGTACACTGGTACTCATTTTGCCGACCTCGGAAGGATGACAGGCTGAGTCAACCTCCTTGTGATTTTAATTCAGCAGCCAACGGGCTTGAACTCAGGACCCTAGGATCCCAAGCCACCACCCTAACCACTAAGCCAACAGGCTTGAGTTTTACTAACACTGCATGATGATGTTGTTGTACTTAAAGGTGCCTTTGTGCAGTCAATTATATTTGAGAGAAAGCTCCACAGTTCCTCTCTGGAGCAGAACTTTCTGAATTTGAATTGTTAACAGTGCTTTGCACAAAGTGAATTTGTCAAAAAGTATTTATGACTTTTACCCATGTGGTATTTCTTTTATTCCCCATTTTTGTATATGTTTCTCAATACCAATGGTATCTACTTTTATTTATTGTACGTTTGTATTTGAGTGTGCTTTTTGGTGCGAATGAAGATATTATTATTGTTAATACTGCTTGTATATTTTTGCCGCAATCATGCTCTGCGTGATACGTGATAATAAATTATTATGAATTACAGTTGTTTTCAAGTTGTGGTCATTATGTGTTACTGTGCAACGTATAATGATGTTGCAATACAACTTCAATGTTTTGATAATGGCACCGGTGGAACAGCAGTGCTCCGCTGGCCCCAGACCTACGGGTCGAGGGCTCCATCAAGCTGGAAGCTGAAGGGAGTCATGCACTGCAATGTTCGTTTCTTTGGACTCTCTTCTCTGGAGAGGGAAGGAAAAAACAGTGAGGAACAGATATTAGGAGATCTGTGGAAGGGCGAGGGATGGGGTGGGGAACATGGGGTATACAAGATGGACACCACAGGGACTTTCAAGACCTTACACAACAAGGAACTTTTGGGAAGGAAGGCAGGGAATTTGAAGGAGGTGGGTTTGGGGTGGGTTAACATGGGTAGAAAAGATCATGGTTTTGGATGGAGGAAGATAGGTGATGGTGAACAACTGTTTTGAAGACCTGGAGGGAAAAATGGGATTAGAGAGTGTGGGAGTTTATTCCAAAGGCAGGAAAAAAGAGGAATGAAAGAGTGAAGGTGAGCAGTGATTCATTGACGAAACTCGATATAACCCGATTATGATCGGGTGATCCAAACTTTGCTCTCAAACCCACAAATTCACTCATTATCTTTCCACCCAATTCATCTTTAAACTTCTCAATAACCTTTTTATTCTTTGTGGAGAATAGTTTGTTTTATGAGTTAGAATTGCTTGTGTCATGAATATCAACATCCTGAGACATATCCTTGTAAATATCTTCCATATTGATTTTCAAAATAATACTGTCTGTATCCATATAAAGTAGATTAACTTCATCCACATATTTCTTCTTTAAGTTGTTGTAGAAGTAGTCATACATTAACAACTTTGACAAGTCAATAATTGATGTTCCTACATAGATAGGTTTTCAATATTGAAATTGATGTTATCCATTTCAATACTTTATTTGTTCAAATTAATAGCACAAAAGTTCTCTGAAAACTTGGTTTTTAAATTAATTTAGACACTTGTTTCCAAGATGTAACAAGTCTTATGTTTTGTCTATTCCTAACATTGTCCATAGTGTTTCCAAATACAGCATTATTCATTTATTTATAAAAGTCCTCAATATCATTTGTAGCAAGTGTTCTCTTTTCTATGTTTAAATCAATATACTTTTTTAACCAATGACTATGTTTAAATTCCAAAATCCTATGAATTTTCTTTACTCTTAACCCAGCAGATAAATATTGTCAAATTCCTTTGATGTGAAATATAATTCCCTTTATCGTATAATGTAGTAAGTAATTTTTCTGTGGGTTTGCCTTTCATAAGAAATGATTGTTGATAACCGCTTAGCCATTCTTTATTCAGGCATTCTTTATCAGGAGAGTTCTTCTGGATATTTCAGTTCAGTATGGAGTTCTTCTGGATATTCAGTATGGAATTCTTCTGGATATTTCAAATAAATCTCAAAATAATAGCCAACTTCTGCTTCTCCCAATTATTTTTGAGAAAAGATAACAATGTTTTGCAAAACTCTTTCTTAATGTTTGTCTTTAACCCATTCAAGTTTTCCATAATGTAAATATTGAGACATAGCCTATCCATCTGAATTATTAGCATCATAATACATAAAGTAAGAACTATCTTTTTAACATTATAGTTAGGAAGATATTTGTTGTTAGCTTTAGAATATCTCTGAACAGGCGTGTGATGTTCCACCTCTTTTAGCATTCTCTTTCATCAAGAGCATATCTATATCACTGATTAATTCCAATGGTTGTTTTGTCATTTTTAACATAGCACCCAAAGCCAATCCTGGGGCTGTGTATTCGTGAGCAGGGTCTAATCCATAAGAATTTTTATTCTGACAGACTGTTCTAAAAGTCTCAAATACATCAGCCAATAAAAGAACATCAGTTTTAAGATACAAATCATGATATTCCCCAAGGTTCTTTAGATTAAACTTCTTTCAAACATTTTGTGCTTGGGTATAATCTTTATCAATTACATGGCTTTTATTTAACTTATTATAATTATAGAAACTTTCCTTTGTGGAAAATTGAGTTTCTTTAAACCTCTCAAATGTGTTCATATAATCATAAGGATCTATCCCCTTTTGTGATGAGAGTTCAATCTCTTCTTGATTTGAGAAATGTGATTGGAGATTGGAAAGTTTTTACTATTTGATAACAAGTTAGATAATGGACTTGACATAAACTTGAATGTGTCAAGAAATCTGATCCGATGTTAATGGAGATGTCGGGATTGTTTTTGTGAATGAGATATATTTCTGCTTTGTGTTAGGAATAGCCGAAATGTCTCCACCGGTTTTACTCGATTCATTTTTTTAAAAAAAAGATGCGTGTCATAGTGAGTGTTGTTTTGAAGACATACTGGAATGAAAGCGGGAAGTTTAAAACTGAGAATATAACTCTGATGAGCTGGACATCTATATTTACCAGTGAGATGACAATTGTCTCTAACCTTTGGACCTTCACTAATTTTCTCCTCACAAATATGACAGACAGCCTGTGGTTGCTGAAATTTTCTTTTCTCTTTTTTTGTTGAGGACATTGGTTTATAGATTTTTCTCATTTCCATAGATAATCTAATACAGTCTTTTTCCAGTCATTTTGCAAACTCTTAGGAGGCATCTTCTCCTCTGTAAAGTTCTAACTTGTTGCATTCATCACCAACAGATGATTTGATTTAATAACAGAAACTGCAAGGAGAATGTTTTTGATATTTTGTTATGGATGGATTGTCCATCTTTTCAAGTGTACTTTCAAAATCAGCGTATATCACAAATGGGTGTTTTATACCACTTGTTGAAATATTTGTATGATATGTTTGAACCTACTGTTGGCATATTAATTACTGTTGATTTATGATTGCGACAATATTCCAAATGTTGATCAAATCGTTATTTTGTATGAAAGGAGTTGAGACATCTCTTACAAGGATATGTTTTACATTTTCTATTGTATAGTTGTGATTTAGTTAATCTTGATAAATTTTTGATGGAAGCACAATGTGATTTTCCTTTGAAGCAAAATAGAGAAGTTCAATGTGTGTTTCATCATTTTTATAGTTGTTTGAAATTTTTAATATCTGAACTTTGTTTCATCATCATCATCATCATAATCATCATCATTGTTTGTATCCGTTGATCCATATACATTAACAGATACATTATTCATTTTCTCAAATTTAGCAATATCTGTCAATGACATTGGAAACTTTAAATCTTTAACATTTATTGACATCATCAAAACATTTTTTGTGGGCCATTTTGTCCCAAGATGACCCTCAAAATTTTTCATACTGATCGGATGTAGCGTTCTACATATGCAATTATGACGTCATGACAGGGGCACCTATGACGTCGTCATAAAAATCGCACTCATTCCCCATGAGGAGTTGTTTTTATGTGCAACTTTCAATTTTTCCTTTGGTGCAGATAGAGGTCTTCAGAGATAGAGGTCCAAAGTTTTTCCATTTTTCCAACATGGCTGCCACCCCACGTGACCTATGACGTCATAATTATCATCAAAACATTATATATGAGTAGTCGCACCTATCGTGAAAATTTTGTCTCAATCCGACAAGCGGTTGTGGAGAAAAAACATGAAAGTTCTCTGCGGACAAACAGACAGACAGACAGACAAACAAACGAACCCAAATGCAATACCCTCTTCTTTGGCGAGGGAAAAAATATTTTCAGTTGTTACAAAGCAATGAATCAATGGATCCTTGCTCAAATATGACCCATCATAGCTTTACTTTCTGGCATACAGGTATCGATTTGATTTTGGGTGCCTGAAGTATGACAAAGTTTGCTTCCATGCTATGAACAATGCAATGAGCAAGTATTTACCACCAATGACAACCTTTGCCGTATTATTTGAAATCTAAATGATGTACAAGTTAAAGTCTATGAAATGTTTCACAGTGCCAGATCATAATAAATTAAGATATGACATAACTTTTTGTAGGCACATCCAATACAGGAAGACATGGTGAGGAAGCTTCTGGGGAACAAAGCATCCTTCAGCCCCATTGTTACAGTGGAACCACGTCGTCGCAAGTTTCACAAGCCGATCACCATGACTATCCCCACACCAAAAACAATCACATCTGCAGAGAAAAATGCGCTCACCACAGACAAGGACCAACCACCACTCTGTCTTCTTTGTAGCATCACTGGTGAGTTACATGAGCGAAGCTATCCACCTGTACATGTATGATGTTTCTGTAAATATGTTAAAAGGACATATTGATAATCCTCCTTGTATTCACAAAATTTCATGAATAATATCGGACTTCATGAAATTATTAACGTTGGTTAGCATTTATCAATCTGGCAGGATGGTGCAGAGGTTGTGTACTTCCTGTTGAGCTGTCTCGAGTGGGCTTAATTTCTGACCCAACAATAAAATGTCCAATTGGTGCGTCACGGATAGAAGCATGCATCGCAAAGTGTACGATGTATCGCAAAGTTTACCAACCCTCAGAAGGACACCAAGTTCACGAGTGTTGTGTCTGTTAGCATTAGTTGTTGGTCATTAAAGATCCTATGGTGAGCTTCAAATTTAACAGATATTTTGAAAAAACTGTATGAGTTATCACCAGCACCCTGAACAAATTCCAAATTCCTGCACAGATCGCCCTCGGTCAAATGTCAGACCAAGTTAGCCAATTCATTGAAGACTTGAGCCAAAAACCTTCCCGTGATAACCCAACAATAACAAGAAAAAGAGCAATCAGAGATTGCAGACCCTCGCCAGGACTTCTTTTGAGTGGTGCTTTTTTTTTTTATAGGTTTTAGGGTAATATGGCTGCCAACCATGTGACCTATGATATCATATGTGTGAACCTTTTGTTCCTCATGGACAGGCGGTCATACGTGTAAAGTTTCGCCTCAATTTGTTCAGCCCCTTCAGATAAGAAGACTTTTGAAGGTTTTTTTTGTTTTTGTTTTTTAAACAATATGGCTGCCATATCACGTGAATGATGGTGTAATGAAATTTTTTTCTGTGGACCATTTTATCCCGAGATGACTCTCAAACATTTTCATACTGATCGGATGTGGTGTTCTACATACACAATGATGACGTCATAACGAGGGTACCTATGACCTCATAAAAAAATCTAACTAATTCCCCGTGAGGAGTAATTGCTATGTGCCAAGTTTCAAGTTTTTTTATTTTGTGTGGTTTCAGAGATACAGAGGTCCAAAGTTTTTCCAATTTTTCCAATATGGCTGCCACACCATGTTAGTTATGACATCATTATTATTACAACATTCTTCCTGAGGAGTCGCATCAATGGTGAAAATTTCGTCTCAATCTGATAAGCGGTTGCGGAGAAAAACACGAAAGTTCTGTGTGGACAAACAAACGGACCCAAATGCAATTCCCTCTCCTTTTGGTGAATATAAGGCCATTTTTACAGTCGTAGTAGTAGTAGTAGTGGTGGTGGTGTAGGGTCATTCATTAATGTTTGTGCTATCCTTCAGATGGATGTTAAACGACACTTTCAGGTCCTTACACGACAGGGAACTTTCGGGACGGAAGGCAGAGAATGTGAATGTGGGTTTGGGGTGGATTAATGGAGATAGAAAATATCATGGTTTTGGATGGGGGAAGGTAAGAGGTGGTGGTGAACAGCTGTTTTGAAGACTTGGAGGGAAGAATGGGATTGAAGAGAGTGTGGGAGTTTATTCCAAAGGTGGAGAAAGAGAGGAATGAAAGAGTGAAACTGAGCAGTGATTTGTGATTTTGGTAATTTTACCAGAAGGGAGTTGCTGGCGGACCTTGAGCACCCTGTGGAAATATGGGGGGAGGGGGGGATATCACAGACAGAGCAGGGGGGGGGCGAGAATGGAGAGGAGATGATAGAAGACAGAAAGACCACCGACCTGCCTGCAATGAGAGATTGAGAGACCCAAAGACTCAGCCTCACCGCGGGAGATACAAATGATACTAAGTTCTTTGGTTTCCACAGCGTGAAGCCGAGAAAGGTGAGAAAAAAATGACAGTAGATTGTGAGGGGGGTTGGGTTCCAAACAGTCCTTTTGGAGAGACTTAATTTTAATAACGCATTAAGCGCATTAAATAACACATTTCAGAGAGACATAGTATTAATCACTCATTAAGGCCCAATCACGCATTAAGCGTTATGTTCTCTTGTCTATTCCCTGAAGACTTTTGATGTCGTTTTGAGCATGATCTATGCTCCTTTGTCGTTCCTTGCTGTCTGGGAAAAATGACAAGTACAAATTATAGCAAGTTTTGTCATTTCTCTGTGCTACGAGTCTTTCTGTACAAATAATTCCTTACTGGCTGCAATGTCTCCTTTGCAGTTTTGCAATTCAATATCAAGCTGGTCATTGTTCTTATACTTTGTGTACTGGGTGACATCTTGTCGAAGATGGAGAAACTTTTTACATTGGTGCCTTGTACTTCTTCACACTTTGACATGAAACCAAACACACATTTTCTTTGATCAGTTTGTTTTTATTTTTATTTTTTAACATGAGATCTCTCTTCAACTTTGATCAGGAAGTTTGTGTCGCTTATCAAAACTGTATGCCTTGAACCATGATAATTGAAATTGATCCATGATATGCTTTGATCCTTGATTTTGATCCTCTGATCCATGATGTATGTATGCCTTGGTCCATCGGGATCTCCATGATAGCTACGTAATAGTTCTAGCGGATAAGACTTGTAATAATTTTGTTGAACAAGACCATTTCTCTACATTCTGCCATCAAGAAGTTGTGGATTTCCAATCATGACTTCTGGCCACTTGTTGAAATACTTTTTACAGTTTGGCTCTGTGGTGATAGCAAGTTCAACATAGTGTGATGCATGAGTCAAAGGATCATTTGCTTTGTATAGTAGACAAGATGGTTTCTCTGGAGTATGTGTTTTCAAGTCTGTGAGTCGTGAGCACCTTCGCATTGTATTTTGCTTCACTTTGACGAATTGTTCTTTTTTTTTTCATCCCTCATTATTGTCGATTCTTTCAGTCTTGTTATTGTTGTCAATTTCATCATTGTCAATTCTGTCAAAAGACAGACAATGAGAACAATGTTTTCATTGTCTGCGTCTTTGTGTTTGTGTTTTAAAAGTAGCTTCATGTTTTCCGATCTTGGGCCAACATTTGACTCCAAATAAATACAACGGATCCAGAACCATCAGTCATCATGTTTGAGAGTTCAAACTTGAGATTAGAAAGATGTTGTTTCCTGGCTCTCCTGAGGGTAGACACACACTTGTTCTGAGCTTTTTGGAAGGAACTGAAATTGCCTTCAGTAGGATTTGCCTTTCATGAGGTGAAGGCAAGTTGTTTCAGGACAACCCCTCGCCACAAGCTTCAGTGTACCATGGGCGGGAGGAAGGGCAGGACAACTGAAGACAAGATGGGATAAATCTGTGCATGAGAGAGAGCAAGTTTATTTGAAAGAATTGCCAGAATGAGTGAATGTTGGAGGTAGTAGAGATGGGAGACCAGTCTAGAAGTTTGATGGCTGCTTGAAGTCCCTGCCAGTCAGCCTGAGTGAAAATGACAGACTCGTCGGTACTGAGGTGGCTCAGAGAATGGCCATAGAGATGTCTATGACGAGCATGTGGTCAGATGAGATGCTTTGACAAGCATGTGGTCAGATGGAGCAATTGGAGCAGAAGAAGAACAATGGATATTGTCACGGAAATTGGTCAAAATCAAATCCAGAAGAGATGGCGTACCATTGACTGGGATCCGGGACCGGAAGTTGACAGATTGTGTCAGTCACAATGAGTCGCACAAGTCCTTTGCTGAAGTGACATAATAGGTGAGAGAGGAACCCAAACGCCAATTGGCATGATGACAATTGAAATCAGCACAAAGAGGAAGAGAGAGTTTGGATGAGTAGACAGAAGTTGGTCCATGTTTTTGGTGAGTGAGATGTAAATGGAGTGATCACTGTTTGGTGGGCGGTACAACACACATATAAACATGAGGTGGGAGTGGAGGGGAAGCCGTAGCCAGAGGTATTCCTGGGGGTGTGGAGAAGTGAGGGCAGTGCATGGAGGCTGAGGAATGGAGTTTTTGATAAAGAGAGCAACTCCTCCACCAGGACGAGGCTCTTGTCTCTCATTCCGGAGGAGGGAGTAACCATGGAAAGAAACTAAGGAGTCAGAGATGTCTCGAAGGAGGAAAGTTTCTCTGAAGCAGATTTATGTCTGGTTTGTTAGTGGTATCGTGTATGGAGAGATTTGTCAGGTTAGAGCGAAGGCCCCGGATGTTTGAGGTCCACACCATTAAGGAAGAGGGAGGGGATAAGGTGTTCAGTAAAAGAGAGGGAGGGGATGGGGAGGATAAGGAGAGGGGGAGGTAGGGAGAGCTGTTGGCAGTGTGTAGTTCTTGACCTGTGTGCAGTTGATTGCACAAGAGCAAGGGGAGAGCGTAAGATGAGGGGAAGGAGGACAAAAGGTTTGGTGGTGATGGGATGAAGCACAGTTGGGATTAATATGAGAGGGGCAGAGGGGAGTAGAAGATAGGAGGTGGTAGAGGAATGATTTGCAAGAGAGAGGGTGGGGGAAGAAGGCAGTTTTGTGGATTTTGAGGGTGGGCAACTTTGCGAAGGGGATCTAAGTGGGGAGATTGGAGGGAGAAGGGTGAGAGGGGAAGTTGGAGGGAGAAGGGTGAGAGGGGAAATTGGAGGGAGAATGTGAGAGGGGAGATTTGAGGGAGAAGGGTGTTGGGGGTGCTTTGGAGGGGGAACAGAGTGAAGTTTGCTTTGAGGAGGGAAGGGGCGGCTAACTTGAGAGTGAGGGTTGAGAGTGAGGGTAGACGATGAGAGAAAGCATGGTGTATTTCAGTGTGTTTCACGTATCAGGAAGAAACGGCCTCAACTTTGCTTCTCTTGGCGTCGGCCAAACAACCGTTTGTTTATTTTCTTTTTTAAAGTTGAAAGTCTTTAGATTTGGTTGTGTTATAGTGTACATGATTCTACACTTTAGTACCGGATTGCAGAAATACTCAAATCATGTTTATAAGACAAAGGCGACGTGATCACCTGGCCATTTGAAGCATAATTAATTATATGAAGCGACTGAGCGAAGCAGCAGCATGACTTCATTTGGTTACCCATAAAAACTGAGCTCATGATGAAGTACTATTCCATAAAAATATCAAACTTATAACTGTTTTATACATGCAGTGCTGTACATGCCGGACAAACGCTGTCACGACATGTAGTTATTGTTCCAACCAGGAACATGCAGTTGCCTTTTGCATGAATATTTTAACACATTTGATCGTGGACCCGTTGCATACCAAAAACAAGCTGTCACAGCATGCATGCGTTGATTCGGGTACATTCCAATTACAATCCCAGTAAATACAAATCCACTGCAGGGCAGCCATGAAACCTCCTGTTTCCCGTCACGTTGGCACGCGTGGAGGATACCCTTCTGCTTCATCGGTAACATTGTTGCTGTTGTTGGTGTGAATGAAATCCATCGATTTACACTTGCGTCAGGTAGATCACAATACGAGCCTTGCCACGTGACGATGTCACCGACCATCTCGATGTTGGTAAACCTGGAGTTCAGCTGATTGACCATGTCCAGTGTTATCACCGATGAAAGAGCACAAATCAAACTCTATTCCTCATGGGACAACCCTTCAATTAAAGGTGCTGGGATTGAGAGATGCTTTTTTATCTCGCCTGTTCGAAGAACAGAGAGCTATAGCGATACCCCCGGCGTGAGCGTGAGCGTCAGCGTGAGCGTGAAAATGTTAAAGTTTTTGGTGCAAGTTATTTCCTTCCTAATGTTTTTATCTACCACACTATTTTTTCTGATTACAATATACAAATACATATATTGCTTTAAAATTATTTGGATCAGACTTCACTGCATTGCTTTATAAAAAATATTATTAGACGAGTCTTTTAAAAACGATAAATGTATAAACAGGCGAGCATGGGGTGGCTTTGACACCAACTCTCTGGTTGTTTTTATGATTTCACATTCGTCATATTGTTTGTTTTCCCCAATTTTAACAATTCAGCAACATTAACAGGTTGACGAGAAAGTTCAAAACATGGAAGTTTCAAGTCACTCACGAGGCTCCCTGCAGAAATTGAACCCTTCTTCTTCCTCTTCCTCTTTTTCTTTTTCTCTTCTTCTTCTTCTTTTTCTTTTCTTTTCTTCTTTTCTTCTTTTCTTTTTCTTTTCTTTCTTCTTTTTTTCTTTTCTTCTTCTCTTTCTTTCTTCTTCTTCTTCTTCCTCATGTTCTCTCTTCTCCTTCTCTTTATTCTTCCTTTCTTCTTCTTCTGTTTCTTCTTCTTCTTCTTCTTCTTCCTCTTCTTCTTCTTCTTCTTCTTCTTCCTCTTCTTATCTTTCTTCTTCCTCTTCTTATCTTTCTTCTTCTTCTTCTTCTCTCTTTCTTTCTCTTCTCTTTTCTTCTTCTGTTTCTTCTTCTTCTGTTTTCTCTTCTTCTTCTTCTCTCTTCTTCTCTTCTTCTTCTTCTTCTTCTTCTTCTTCTTCTTCTTCTTCTTCTTCTTCTTCTTCTTCTTCTTTTCTTCTGTTTTCTTCTGTTTCTTCTGTTTCTTCTGTTCTTCTTCTTCTGTTTCTTCTGTTCTTTTCTGTTCTTCTTGTTTCTTCTTCCTCTTCTTCTTCCTCTTCTTCTTCTTCTTCCTCTCTTCTCCTCTCTTTCTCCTTTCTTCTTCTTCTTCTTCTTCTCTCTTCTTCTTTCTCTCTTCTCTTTCTCTCTCTTTCTTCTTCTCTTTCTTCTTCCTTTGTATGCAGCATATGACTGTGGGTAGCATCATTTTATGAGGTTGCAATTGTGCTGTTGTTACTGTGTTTCCTTTATGTTAGAGCAGTAATTTTAAAATTGTGCAGGGTGCCGGTGATAGCTCGCCTACTCTTCGAGAAGGACATCCGTGGGATATTTCATGTCCACCGACTAATCCACTAATTCCGGCAGATTTGACGCCAGTTTAACATCCATCGGAGAGACGACACACATTGATGAATCACCATTCCTGTGAAACACCGGGATGACAGTTTATAGCTGGGTCGGGATTCGAACCCAGGCGAGACACCCCAGAGGCGAGTGTGCGTACCTCGAGGGCATCCTGCCAGCTCACCGAAGCATGTTAATATCGACAGATATTGAACACAAAACATATTGCTCTTTGTTTCAGTCTCACTGATGAGCCATTGTTCATCCATTTGGTGATGCTCGTCATGTGAAGCACAGATTTTATCAGTTTGTACATCTGTCAAATGTTGGAGAATATGTTCCACTCAAATGGCATTTTTATTGGACATGGAGTTCTAGGCTTATTTGCAACCATACAACATCAGGTTTGAGGCATCTGACAAAGTTTTTTGTGGGAAATATCAAATAAAATGTAATTGTTTTCCGATGTCATGAAATGTTCACTGATATCACATTGTGGCTGGATTATGTTTGAGTGTCGTGGTTACTCCACAATGTTATTTGGCCGGCAGGTAATATTCGTCGAGACATGAACGCACTGTGTGGCCTCCGGTGCGCCTCATTGTTGTTTACACTAATGAAGGTGTTGACCTGAGGTTATCTACAAATTCACATCTGAGGAGTTTTCGGATTTGAACCTAAACTGCATTAGGAGATCAACTCTGTGTGCTCCATCGGTAACTTCTCTCTGAAAAGTGGAAGATTGTATGTTACCATTTTGGATTATTTAGTGGTTAGTATAAGTTCCAGTCACTAAGATCTTGTAAGCAGTGCCAGACTAGAGCAGAAAGACTTGAAGACTCTTGGGGAAGAGTTTAAATTCCTTTTGCACAATATTTCCGAAATTTCAGTCTCATTACATCCGCCACTGAAGGAGGACGGAGGTTGTGTTTTCACCAATATTTGTCTGTCTGTCTGTCTGTCTGTGTGTGTGTGAGAAGGATATTTCAGAAAGTTATGAACAGATTCGGACGACACTTGGTGGACATGTTGGGTGTGTGACACAGCCAAATTGGCTCGATTTTGGTGAAGATGCGAATCCGGATATGGATACGATAATTGAAAAACTTTGTTCACTGATTCTTCATCATTGAGAGATAGTGCCAAACACGATGTATGGCAAGATAACTCAAACAGTTATGGATGGATTATGACAAAACTTGGTGAATGAGTTTGGTCGGTGAAAGAACAAGACAATTCGATTTTGGTTCAGGTCCAGATGCAGATTCGGCCTGTCATTGGGATACAAAGGATGAAGTGTTCAGCTTAGCGGAGGTTTGCCCTCTACCGAGTGCCGTTCTCGTTCATAGCTGCATTTGATTGTGTCATCATGGGACTGCATTAGTCATCTTGGCTGGTATTGGGTAATGTAATATCATGACATTAAGTTTCACCCATACCAATAATTACTAAAATAGCTGGTAATGGAGTATGTAGTGGACTAGCTTGGGTACCTGATGTGGCCCGATTCTGTTCTCATCCTGTTGGCATTTTGAAGAAATCTAATTTGTTTGTTTTTTCGAGTTTTTTTTTTTGTAACTCTGCTGTGACGTCATATTCAAATTCAAAATGTACTCCATGTTGTTATATTTGTTATAATATCCTTGTAAATGATGTAAAAATGCTCCCTCATGTACGAGTTCTACAGTTGATGAATGTACAAGTTTCTCCTTAGCCTGAGAGCGTCGTTTAATCCTGTATATATTGTAATTGTGATAACATAGGAATGATTGATTTGCGGAAGGCTTTATGGTTCGTCAAGTGCACATTAGGATTCCGTACAGGAAAGGCGAAAGCTGTTATCAGGAGTAGTAGGATCTCTTTGGACAAGTCATACTGACCAGATAAGACAATGTCAACCATGGTGGAGTTTTTGTGACAATTCTGTCTCCTGATTCTTCTTCTTCTTCCTCTTTTCTTCTTCTTCATATTTAAGCTCCTCTGTTGTATCCTTTTGTGTGACATTAAAACTTGTTTTCAAACTCCCTTTTTTCAAATAATCGTGAGTTTTATGTTTGTGTTCTTCAGGGGGTACATCGCCAGCTCATTGGGAGGACATCACCGGCACAACTCCACTGACCATAGAAAACAACACCGTGTCCTTCACCACAAATGTGTCTGCAAGGTGCGTTGTCTGTGCTTTTAAAGACGGAAGGTTTTTGTGACTTAGAAATATCCTCTTTTT
>CM068957.1:151726253-151738637 GCA_035128595.1 Eptatretus atami | reverse complement strand
TGTCTTCTACTATCATGCACACCTTTAAGATACTCGTGTTTAATCCCATCCAAGAGGGAAGAATGGGGAATAATGGCCTCTGGAAAGTGGTTCTGCAGACAGAACAAATGAGGAATAAAGGAATTCGGATGTTTGTAGTCCGCCTGGTTTTTGGAAGTTTTTCCAGGAGTGGGTGGCGTTACTGTAAGAATGTGTGTACCTGGTTTATGGAAGTTTTACCAGGAGGGGGTTACTGTAAGAAATGGAAGTTTTACCAGAGGGTTAGTAAGAATATGTGTAACCTGTTTATGGAATTTTACCAGGAGGGGGTTACTGTAAGAATATGTTTACCTGGTTTATGGAAGTTTTACCAGGAGGGGGTTACTGTAAGAATATGTGTACCTGGTTTATGGAACTTTTACCAGGAGGGGGTTACTGTAAGAATATGTGTACCTGGTTTATGGTCAGGAGGGGTGTTTTACTGTAAAGAAATAACTGTTACCACAGGTGGGGGTTATGTAAGAAAGTGTGTACCTGGTTTTTGTAAGTTTTACCAGGACAGGGTGACTGTAAGAATGTGTGCCTGGTTTTTGGAAGTTTTACCGGGATGGGGTGACTGTAAGAATGTGTGTACCTGGTTTATGGAAGTTTTACCAGGAGGGGGTACATGTAAGAATATGTGTCACCTGGTTTATGATTTACCAGATGGGGTACTGTAAGAATTGTACCTGGTTATGGAAGTTTTACCAGGATGGGGTTACTGTAAGAATATGTGTACCGGTTTATGGAAGTTTACCAGGAGGGGTTACTGTAAGAATGTGTTTACCTGGTTATGGAAGTTTTACGATGGGGTGACTGTAAGATGTTGTGTACCTGGTTTTTGTAAGTTTTACCAGGAAGGGTGACTGTAAGAATGGTGTGTCCTGGTTTTGGAGTTTTACCAGGATGGGGTTACTGTAAGAATTTGTACCTGGTTTGGAAGTTTTACCAGGAGGGGTTACTGTAAGAATTTGTGTACCTGGTTTTGGAATTTTACCAGGAGGGTTACTGTAAGAATTGTGTACCTGGTTTTGGAAGTTTTACCAGGAGGGGTTACTGTAAGAATGTGTGTACCTGGTTTGGAAGTTTTACCAGGAGGGGGTGACTGTAAGAAATGTGTGTGCCTGGTTTATGGAAGTTTTACCAGGAGGGGGTACTGTAAGAATGTGTGTGCCGGTTTTTGGAAGTTTTACCAGGGATGGGTGACTGTAAGAATTGTGTACCTGGTTTTGGAAGTTTTACCAGGAGGGTGTACTGTAAGAAGTGTGTGCCTGGTTTTTGAGTTTTACCGGGATGGTTACTGTAAGAATGTGTGTACCTGGTTTATGGAAGTTTTACCAGGAGTTACTGTAAGAATGTGTGTACCTGTTTTTGTAATTTTACCAGTGGTTACTGTAAGAAAGTGTACCTGTTTATTGAAGTTTTACCAGGAAGGTGACTGTAAGAATGTGTGCCTGTTTTTGGAAGTTTTACCGGAGGGGTGACTGTAAGAATGTGTGTACCTGGTTTATGGAAGTTTTACCCGGAGGGTTACTGTAAGAATGTGTACCTGGTTTATGGAAGTTTTACCAGGAGGGGTTACTGTAGAGAATGTGTGTACCTGGTTTATGGAAGTTTTACAGGATGGGTACTGTAAGAATGTGTGTACCTGGTTTATGGAAGTTTTACCGGGAGGGGTGACTGTAAGAATGTGTTACCTGTTTTTTGTAAGTTTACCAGGAGGGGGTTACTGTAAAGATGTGTGTCCTGGTTTTTGAAGTTTACCGGAGGTACTGTAGAAATGTGTGTACCTGGTTTGGAAGTTTACCAGGAGGGTTACTGTAAGAATGTGTGTACCTGGTTTATGGAAGTTTTTACCTGGAGGGTGACTGTAAGAATGTGTTACCTGGTTTATGGAAGTTTTACCGGAGGGGTTACTGTAAGAATGTGTGTACCTGGTTTTGAAGTTTTACCAGGAGGGTTACTGTAGATAATGTGTGGCCTGGTTTATGGAAGTTTTACCAGGAGGGGTGACTGTAAGAATGTGTGTACCTGGTTTATGGAAGTTTTACGGAGGGGGTTACTGTAAGAAGTGGTGACCTGGTTTAGGAAGTTTTACCAGGAGGGTTACTGTAAGAATGTGTGTACCTGGTTTAGGAAGTTTTACCATGAGGGTTACTGTAAAATGTTGTACCTGGTTTTTGTAAGTTTTACCAGGAGGGGGTTAATGTAAGAATGGTGTGCTGGTTTTTGGAAGTTTACCAGAGGGGGTTACTGTAAGATTGTGTACCTGGTTATGGAAGTTTTACCAGGAGGGGTTACTGTAAGAATGTGTGTCTGGTTTAGAAGTTTTACCAGGAGGGGGTTACTGTAAGAATGTGTGTACCTGGTTTATGGAAGTTTTTACCAGGGGGGGTTACTGTAAGAATGTGTGTCCTGGTTTAGGAAGTTTTACCAGGAGGGGTTACTGTAAGAATGTGTTGTACCTGGTTTATGGAAGTTTTACCAGGAGGGTACTGTAAGAATGTGTGTACTGGTTTATGGAAGTTTTACCAGGGATGGTGACTGTAAGAATGTGTGTACCTGGTTATGGAAGTTTTACCAGGAGGGGTACTGTAAGAATTGTGTACCTGGTTTTGGAAGTTACCAGGAGGGGTTACTGTAAGAATGTGTGTACCTGGTTTTGGAAGTTTTACCGGGATGGGGTGGACTGAAAAAGTGTACCTGGTTTTGGAAGTTTTACCGGGATGGGTGTACTGTAAGAATGTGTGTACCTGGTTTTTGTAAGTTTTACCAGGAGATTTACTGTGAAATGTGTGGCCTGGTTTATGGAAGTTTTACCAGGGAGGGTTGACTGTAAGAATGTGTGTACCTGTTTATGGAAGTTTTACGGAGGGGTTACTGTAAGAATGTGTTACCTGGTTTAGGAAGTTTTACCAGGAGGGGTTACTGTAAGAATGTGTGTACCTGGGTTAGGAAGTTTTACCATGAGGGGGTTACTGTAAGAATGTGTGTACCTGGTTTTGGAATTTTACCAGGGGGTTAATGTAAGAATGGTTGTGCCTGGTTTTTGGAAGTTTTACCAGGAGGGGTTACTGTAAGAATGTGTGTACTGGTTTATGGAAGTTTTACCAAGGAGGGGGTTACTGTAAGATGTGTGTGCCTGGTTTAGGAAGTTTTACCGAGAGGGGTTACTGTAAGAATGTGTGTACCTGGTTTATGGAAGTTTTACCAGGAGGGGTTACTGTAAGAATGTGGTGTATGCCTGGTTTATGGATTTTACCAGGATGGGTGACTGTAAGAATGTGTGTACCTGGTTTGTGAAGTTTTACCAGGAGGGGGTTACTGTAAGAATGTGTGTGCCTGGTTTGGAAGTTTTACCAGGAGGGGGTTACTGTAAGAATGTGTGTTCCTGGTTTTGGAAGTTACCGGATGGGTGACTGTTAAGAATGTGTGTACCTGGTTTTTGGAAGTTTTACCAGGATGGGTGACTGTAAGAATGTGTGTACCTGGTTTTGGAAGTTTTACCAGGAGGGTGACTGTAAGAATGTGTGTCCGGTTTGGAAGTTTTACCGGGATGGAGTGACTGTAAGAATGTGTGTCCTGGTTTTGGAAGTTTTACCGGGATGGGGTACTGTAAGAATGTGTGTGCCTGGTTTTTGGAAGGTTTACCGGGATGGGTGACTGTAAGAATGTGTGTGCCTGGTTTTTGGAAGTTTTACCGGATGGGGTTACTGTAAGAATGTGTGTGCCTGGTTTTTGGAAGTTTTACCAGGTGGGGTTACCTAAGAATGTGTGTACCTGGTTTATGGAAGTTTTACCAGGAGGGGGTTACTGTAAAAATGTGTGTACCTGGTTTATGAAGTTTTACCAGGAGGGTTACTGTAAGAATGTGTGAACCTGGTTTTTGGAAGTTTTACCAGGATGGTGTACTGTAAAAAATGTGTGTACCTGGTTTTGAAGTTTTACCAGGAGGGGTTACTGTAAGAATGTGTGTACCGGAGTTGCTGTGTGTTGCAGGCAGTAATGACCCTCGAGTTAACGATTTTAAACACCAGTGTTTTAAGGGCACAGCTTTTACTAGTCATCACAGCACGGCCTTTTCGCTTCAAACCTGGTGTCTCTCTGAGCACCTCCCACACCGACAAAAGCAACCGTCACCTCCGTTCCTGATGACATCACTGCCGTTTTCCAAACATGTGTATTCTAAACCTGTGAATACAAAACACAACATATCCTTCCCCTTTTTGAAATGATGATCCAACCACATAGTCATTCATCCATGTAGGATGTTGTTTAGTCTTTTGAGGTCACTGAACAACTCGAGGAGCTCTCGGATGTGCCGCCTAGTGGGGGAGGGGGGGGGGTGCCTGGAAAGAAGAGGAGAAATGCTTCCCTGTCCTTGCCCGAATGATGATGCAGGAATGTTCCTCAGGTGATTCGCATGCCATCGTCACCCATCATGCAGACGATAAGTGGCTGCTCCAAAACTCTTTAACAATATGCAATGGTTCTGACCATCGAGGCTCTCGCTTGTTGTGATGCTGGGACAGCAAGATGCACACCCATTCCAACTCCTGTGGTGTCGGTGGTTTGGCCCTCGTGGACTGGTCAAACCTCAGCTTCATATGCTGTTGCTGAGTCTCTACCTGCAAAGGTGCAACTAACGATGCAGGATTAGCCTTGGGAAAGCTAAGACGATCGAGCGGGTTGATGCCTCGCCGGGCCTCGCCAATACACACTGACAAAATGCAAGTTTTTGATTCAGTAGCATTTCAGTTGATGCTCTGGATCGTCATCAAGTTGATGGAAATTGTGAGATATCTGAGGGTGATAAGCGCACCTCTACAGGAAACGATGGACACTGGATTTGGAAATTTCAAGTTCACTTTTGATTAGTCACTCAGATTTTCCTTGACTTGCTGCAACTGCTTCTTTCACATAGTGTTCCTTGTGAAAAGTGGTGTACTTCTGAGGTTGACATCGTTTCCTGTCAACAGTACTTCCATGCAAAATAATCTTCTTTCTTCCTGTTGAAATTTCCAAGCACTTTCCCTGTTCATTTGCAGATGTAATAGTCCTGATAGGATGGTGCAGAGATAGGTAGCACATTCACCTTTGAGCTGTCTAATCTGTCTTTGATTCTCGACCGAGCCTATAAACTGTTTGATTTGTCCTGAGGCAGAGCATTGACAAACAAAGTACAGAACATCACATCTGGGTCAGATGGATGTTAAAGTGGGTGTCCTGTCTGCTAGCATTAGTTGGTTCCAATAAAGATCCTACGGTGTCTTTCAATGAAGAATTGGTGAGCTACCTCCAGCACCCTCAACAAAATCCAAATTCCTGCACAGAACCCACCGGGGGGCACTGCATCAGCAATCCAGCTACACTCCCTATTAATGATGCTACCTGTGGGTCATATTTGTTATGTACTCCCTGCATATACAATATGAACGAACTTTATGCAATTGCACAGACTGCAGCCTTTGTCTTCTCCTCGATGCTGTTCTCCATCCAGTTGGACATGTATCACTAAGATGAAACCTGAAACATGGCACAACGACTTGTGATGTATACACATTCCTACATGCTGTCAAACATGTTGAGGGATTTCTGTGATGCCACACATTTAAAAATCTTTTCTGCAGGTTCATACTCGTACCTCAGGGTTTTCACATCTGAATAATGTTTTTTGCCACACAGTTGTAGTCATATTATGATTGTCTTTTGCTTTTATATTAATGACAATCACCACAAATAGCATGTCAGCATCAGGTACATCACATCATCAAAGACATAACTTCTGCTCCGTCATCACCACAAATAAAAAATTGCACCACTCTCTTTTGAATCCGTCGTGTTGTGTTATCTCACCCACCATCATGTGGCACATGTCTGAAAACTTGCCAAAAAGAACAAATAAATATAAGAAACACAGATATCATGCCAAGCAAACTTTACATCTTATTTACAATGCAATGGACACCAAAGGTTGATTGCCACTCAATCAATGTGAAATCAATCCAAATAAAACACTTTTACATTTCGATTGGAGGCTGGCACTTGGAGTGAAAACAGATGAGCAATGGAAATACATAGTTCGTCAACATTGGACATGGAAAATGGCCAAGTCACTATTGTACATGCTGCATTGTTAATGGTGTGTGTGTGTGTGTGTGTGTGTGTGTGCAGATTCTGGCTGATGGAAAGCTGGCAGCACACAGATGCAGTGGCACTTGGTAACCAACTGTACCAGGAGGCCATTTCTGTGCCATACTTGGCCAAATTTATGATTTTTGCCAAGACCCTGGAGCCCTTCGAAGCCCGGTTGCGCTGCTTCTGCATGACCGATGACCGTGTCGACAAGACTTTGGAGCAACAAGAGCACTTTGTAGAGGCTGCTCGGAGCAGGGATGTCGAGGTACGGGTGTTATGAGAGCTCTGTTTAACTTGAATCCATCGTTTAGTTTATCAAGTTGGTCTGCACGGTGATGTGGTTGAATGAGTTTTGAGATTTTGAATCCTGAATATCCTCACATTATATTTTCCTTTAATCTTTTGTTTTACAGTTTCTAAGGCTTATTATGATGTTTTTAAGTGCAGTACATTTGAGATATAATTTTACTTTGTGTATGATTTGTATACCTTTATATTGTTATGGCCCTGGGTTCGAGGCTTGCCACGAGGGGAAAGCACTCATGTTTCTCCCGAACACCTGGTCCTGAGGCCGCTGACCACAGATAACTCCATGGTTCAACAGGCTATAGTTTTTACACAGCCTCAGCCGCTTGACTTGGACTACCCGCCTTGCAGGGTTACACTTCCATGTTTCCGTGATACCTTTCTTTGGCATGGCAACCTAACTAGAGGCCGCGCCCTTGACGCCGCACCTGATGATCTGCCGAGCGGAACAGATAGGTGCAGCACCGGCTAACAGAGCAAATCAGGTGGGGTACAACTTCCCGTCTAACGATGCTTGTACACTGTGTCGGACCAATGAAAGAAAAGACAACCAAGACAGATTTGAAATGACAACCAACAATTATTTATTTACACTCACACACACAGGCAAGCAATAATTTAAAAGCAAGTATTTTCAGGCAAAAAGCACAAAAGAGCAGATTTTAACCCGAGCACGTATTCCTATGCAATCTTTTTGCACAAAAGGCATGTTGCCATCATTCAATCCGGGAAGAACAAGAAGAAGACACGAAGAACTTGAGGACAAGAAGAAGACAAGAAGAAAGCTTTGTTTATGAGGTGTCCAGAGCAAGTCGGTAAGTCCTCTCTGGTGTCACAGGTATGCCCACGGCAAGTAGATCACACACCAATGCCTTTCTGTTCCGTGTTCCTATGACAGCAGCTCGACTTAACCCAGAATGGAATTCCATACCTCCCCTTCCCCTTTCAATGTTGCAGGATGCAACGTATAGTGTTTGTGCCACACAACATAGCAGTACTCCGTCGAAGAGCGATGACGAGGTTTTGCATACATGTATACATATATCATGCAAATGCAAAACAAGCAAACACTGAACAATAAAAATTTGAACTGGGCCAAGAGTTCAGGAATAGGACTCACGCATCATTGCGATGCGGTGCCCGATGGACGCATGTGCTACGACATGGGTATGGCTGATCAAACCTGACCCTCTTAGTTGGGGGACTATGTGGTCGGTCCTTCTTGCCGGAAGGTGGCTCCTTGTCGCCGGCGGGTGGTCCTCAGACACAAGGCACTGATGATATGGACAGAGATGATGGCGGTTTCTCCAGTAGACCCAGACTGAAGGCATTTTGACATGGTAGTCATGATGCCGTCCAATACCGATGATGATACCAGTCTTTTTCACAATTTAGTATCCTGATCCTGGATAGACATGTCCGTGCCAATCTGTGGTGATTTCAATGCCTTTGCAGTCTTGTCATAATATGTGCTGGTTTTTGTGCACAGTGTGATGGCTTTCATGTCACACTTGTCCGCGGCCGTCTGCCACTCGGCAGCAAACTCGCGGTAATGTCTGGGCACCGCAGTACAATGTAGGTTGGCTCAACACAACCTGAGCCGGGGAGCAGCCCATGTCCTGAGGAGTGTTGTGCCATTCCAACAATCCTGTGCAAAAGTCATCATCGTTGAGTACGCCATTCTGCGCCGTCTTGGCAACCTTGTTTTTCATCGCCTTGATAGCTGCCTTGGCGTGGCCACCAGAGCATGCTAAATGCAGCATACACATCTCATGGTGAACTCCCCACTGCCCCATAAATTTTCGGAACTCATACAAGATGCACTGGGGACCCCCCCCCCCCATCAGAGCAGAAATGAACAGGGACCCCAGATCCACAAAGAAGGACCGCATGGCCCTGATGAGAACCCGTGATGTCGGAGTGTGCACAAACAAATACAGACACAGCTAACCAGAAAAACAGTCAACATAGACCAAGTACAACTTTCCGGCATATGAGAATAGATCAGCAGATGTGTCCCAAAACACATGTACTGGAAGAGGTTTACGCATGGGCGACTTCTTCTTCTGCTGGCCATACGCTCTTGACAGATGCTGCATGAGCGTGTTATGTTGGCGATATCATTATTGATGTGAGGCCAGAACACGGTTTATTGAGCTCAACACTTCATCAGATCCAATTCTTGGTGCGAGGCGTGAAGCTGGTCAAGCACACCCAGGCTTGCTGCCTGTAGTTTCACAATGTGGTGACCATACAGCAGAAGATCTTCGTCCACAGACAACTGATCATGAATTCCGAAGTACTGCTTTAGTCGACAATTCCAATCGGCATGATTCAATGGCAATCCACTGCAGATCATGTCGGATAGAAGACGATACTCAACATCATCGCAACACGCATGCCCCCAGAGACCATCTTGGATGGGATCATGCACTGTCAGCTGCTCATCAACGGTGCTCATCACAGCCGATATGATGACCTGTTGCACGTCACATTAGAGGGCTACTGCAGTCTCTTCATCATCTTCCAGTGGGACGTCCACAGGGTGAGGCGACAACGCATCTGGTGTAGTGTGATCTGAACCCTTCCGCCAGATCGCGGTGAAGACATAGGGCATAATTTTCTTGACGATGCACTGCAACAGTGGGTTTTCAATCGCATCCAAAGTGTAGGTATTGAAAATGGGCACCAATGCGCTGTGATTAATAATGAGATCGAACGTAGGCAGACCGAGGAGATACCATCTGCATTTGGGTGCAGACCAAGACACTGCCAATGCCTCAAGCTCAATCGTAGCATACTGAGACTTAACATCGCTTAAGTTGTGGAAACCACAATGCACAATTTCCATGAATCCTCTTGTCATTATAACAATATGTATCCAAGTCCGTTGAGCCGAGACACATCCATCTGGAACATCGTAGGCAGCTGAGGGTCAAAATGCACCAAAACAGGTGGTGATGTCGGCGCACATTTTGTGGCACGAAATGCTGCATCATGATCTGGCGTCCACTTGAATATCGATCCCTTCTTCAACAGACCGCAGAGGATCTGGTGCCGATACTACTCCGGTACTGAAACTATCTAGGTGGTGCATAAGTCCCAAAAAAGAACATAGAACAATCATGTTAGTCTGTGTGTGAAAGTCTGCGATCGCATGCACCTTCTCGGAATCTGAAGCAACGCCATCCCGGCTGATAACGTACCCACCAAACTTCACACTTTCCTGTGCAAACTGAGATTTACACATGTTGAGCATAATGTTATGTTTGCCACACTGCAGAATTACCTCTCGTACATCGTTCAAGTGTCCAGCGAATGTATCACTGTGTATCAGCATGTCGTCCACAACTTTCACAATGTGGTCAAGTCTTTCCAGCCCAATGTCATGCCTGTAATAGTTCTGGTCCCCACTGATGTTCAGACCCATCTGTGCATGGAGATATTTGTACCGGCTCCAGTGTCATAAATACAGTGAGAAGCTGACAATCAGGTGACGAACCTGCCAGTAGGCTTTCGTGGCATTGTAGCAAGTGATCTTCTTGTTGGAACCTTGACTGCACAATACTGCATCTGCTGGGGTGATCAAGGGGTACACGGACCTCTTGACATTGCGGTTCAGCATGCGGAGATCGGTGCACATCCACACGCCCCCTTGACGCTTTGGAGAGACGACAAGTGTGTGACAGCAATTCAATGGGTCGCTGCCTATCGGCACGATGATCCCGTTGAGCACCATGTCATCGAGTTCTGCCTTAACTGTACCCCTCCAAGCCAAGGGCAAAGGACGCACTTTTCTCACCTGGAACAGGATAGCGCCCTCCTGTAGATGAATCTACATCTGCCCGCTTGTATATGAGACGGATAACATCGTCGGTGGCAAACACTTCAGTGAACTCTGTTGTCAAATCGTCACGAATCTTGTCCAGTTGTTTACTCTTCGGCATGATGCTGTCTGTCATGAACACGGCATTCATGTTGATGATGTAATCAGTGGTCGATGTCGAACGTTCACAGTTGCACCAATGCACCCACACCAAGCGATCCCTCTCAAAGACACAGTACATTAACTAGAAGGGTACTCGGTAGAGCGCATACCTCCACCACATAATGCCTGATCCACGAGAACATATCTGGCCCATGACATTTTTGAAATATCACGCCACACAGTACTATATCGTTTTTGGCCTTATCTCTCAATGGTGAAGAATCACTTTAAAAGTTAAATGATTCTCGTATCCGGATCCGGATCTTCACCAAAATCGAATCGTTTCGTTCTTATCACACACCCAACATGTCCACCGAGTTTCATCCAAATCCGTCCACAACATTTTAAGATTTTGTGGAATATTGTTTTTAGCTCTGTCTCTCAATGGTGAAGAATCTGATAAAAAAATTAAATTATTATCGTATCCAGATCTGGATTCGGATCTTCACCAAAATTGAATCAATACTTCCTCGTGACATTCTCTACCTGTCTTCCAAGTTTTCTTGGAATCTATCTATAACCCTTTGAGATATTGTGTTATATATAGTTTTTGGCTCTATCTGTCATTGGTGAAGAATCACTTTAAAAATTCTCAGATCTGGATCCGGATTCGGATCTTCGCCAAAATTGAGCGTTGCTGTCCTTGGCTGTTCACCTAATTACACAAAAAAAATTCAGAACGATTGCTTGAAAACTGTGGCCAAAAATCGTTTAACAGACAGACAGACAGACAGACACTACAGACCAAAATACTTGGCAAAAATTGTTTTAGCCAATAACAAACAGACAGACAAATAAACGGACCCAAATGCAATGCCCTCTCCTCTGGCCAGGGTAATAATTGCTCTTAATTTGATGAAGTGTTTGCTTTGATTGTTTATCATTGTGATCGCATGACTGTTCGGATGAATATATTCATCAGAAATGCACATTTGATACACCATTGAACAGGCCATTGAATAACCTCTCAAATGATATCCAACATTCAATAGACAGGTTATTCCAAATGAGACAGGAGCCTACGAAGCAAACATACCCCCAAAATTTCAGACTACGAAAATCGTTTCACATGATTATTTGTAGACCGACCTATCAATTAGGGGTCTAAAGTACAATTCCAACCCAACATATTTCATGTCAACATTCTTTTTCTCACCCAGGACATCCCAAGGAACAAAAATATCCCAACTAAGCAGAGTACAGGGGGAGGGGTGGGGGGGGGAGTGGTGTACTGCAGACCTATCCAGCTCATGAAACTCTATGGAAGTCTGGGCATTGTAGGGTTGGGAGAATTACTCACTTTGTATCCTGTGCGCTTCTGACCTATTTTGCCATATATGTTTTCCCCTGTGGAGTCTAATCCGATAAAATTAATACCTGCCAACTTGACACATTTGTGGCAGGTTACACTGTATCTCAGAGCATACTGTTCCTCGAATGGGGATGTAAAGTATGTTGGCCATTCTGAATTTCGGAGTGGACATCAAAGATTGCGTTACCTATTCAAATGTACATGTCCTGTGTGTTAGTGCTCTGGGCAAATTCACTGCCAAATTTCACTACCTAATCATATTTGGAGAGATATTTTCATTATTAAAGGATGTGGATCTTTAGTGTGATTTAGTTGATGATATTGTTGCGGGCCGGGGTCCGGTGGCGAGAATGACTACGAGGTGGGGGAAGTTACGTCGTCTCCCACCAGACTCCCGGAATTGTAAGCCATCGCTCATGGATAATTCCTTGACGCGGCGGGTCGCTTAACCGACCGTGGACGCCAATACCTCCACCGCGTGGCGTAGGGTCTTTTTGTCTCGAATCAATTTACCTAATTAACTACGCGGTTTCAACGACCGGGGAACCATGCCCTCAGTACGCCTTGCTCAAACCGGATCACTCTACCAACTACCAACTACCTTTCCGGTTCGGATGCAGCC
>CM068957.1:151712181-151723986 GCA_035128595.1 Eptatretus atami | reverse complement strand
CAGGGAGAGATCCGGACCTCTTGACATTGCGGTTCAGCATGCGGAGATCGGTGCACATCCACACGCCCTTGACGCTTTGGAGAGACGACAAGTGTGTGACAGCAATTCAATGGGTCGCTGCCTATCGGCACGATGATCCCGTTGAGCACATGTCATCGAGTTCTGCCTTAACTGTACCTCCAAGCCAAGGGCAAAGGACGCACTTTTCTCACCTGGAACAGGATAGCGCCCTCCTGTAGATGAATCTACATCTGCCCGCTTGTATATGAGACGGATAACATCGTCGGTGGCAAACATTTCAGTGAACTCTGTTGTCAAATCGTCACGAATCTTGTCCAGTTGTTTACTCTTCGGCATGATGCTGTCTGTCATGAACACGGCATTCATGTTGATGATGTAATCAGTGGTCGATGTCGAACGTTCACAGTTGCACCAATGCACCCACACCAAGCGATCCCTCTCAAAGACACAGTACATTAACTAGAAGGTACTCGGTAGAGCGCATACCTCCACACAATAATGCCTGATCCACGAGAACATATCTGGCCCATGACATTTTGAAATATCACGCCACACAGTACTATATCGTTTTGGCCTTATCTCTCAATGGTGAAGAATCACTTTAAAAGTTAAATGATTCTCGTATCCGGATCCGGATCTTCACCAAAATCGAATCGTTTCGTTCTTATCACACACCCAACATGTCCACCGAGTTTCATCCAAATCCGTCCACAACATTTTAAGATTTTGTGGAATATTGTTTTTAGCTCTGTCTCTCAATGGTGAAGAATCTGATAAAAAAAATTAAATTATTATCGTATCCAGATCTGGATTCGGATCTTCACCAAATGAATCAATACTTCCTCGTGACATCTCTACCTGTCTTCAAGTTTTCTTGGAATCTATCTATAACCCTTTGAGATATTGTGTTATATATAGTTTTTGGCTCTATCTGTCATTGGTGAAGAATCACTTTAAAAATTCTCAGATCTGGATCCGGATTCGGATCTTCGCCAAAATTGAGCGTTGCTGTCCTTGGCTGTTCACCTAATTACACAAAAAATTCAGAACGATTGCTTGAAAACTGTGGCCAAAAATCGTTTAACAGACAGACAGACAGACAGACACTACAGACCAAATATGGCAAAAATTGTTTTAGCCAATAACAACAGACAGACAATAAACGGACCCAAATGCAATGCCTCTCCTCTGGCCAGGGTAATAATTGCTCTTAATTTGATGAAGTGTTTGCTTTGATTGTTTATCATTGTGATGCATGACTGTTCGGATGAATATATTCATCAGAAATGCACATTTGATACACCATTGAACAGGCCATTGAATAACCTCTCAAATGATATCCAACATTCAATAGACAGGTTATTCCAAATGAGACAGGAGCCTACGAAGCAAACATACCCCAAAATTTCAGACTACGAAAATCGTTTCACATGATTATTTGTAGACCGACCTACAATTAGGGGTCTAAGTACAATTCAACCCAACATATTTCATGTCAATTCTTTTCTTCACCCAGGACATCCAAGGAACAAAATATCCCAACTAAGCAGAGTAAGGGGAGGGGTGGGGGGGGGGAGTGGTGTACTGCAGACCTATCCAGCTCATGAAACTCTATGGAAGTCTGGGCATTGTAGGGTTGGGAGAATTACTCACTTTGTATCCTGTGCGCTTCTGACCTATTTGCCATATATGTTTTCCCCTGTGGAGTCTAATCCGATAAAATTAATACCTGCCAACTTGACACATTTGTGGCAGGTTACACTGTATCTCAGAGCATACTGTTCCTCGAATGGGGATGTAAAGTATGTTGGCCATTCTGAATTTCGGAGTGGACATCAAAGATTGCGTTACCTATTCAAATGTACATGTCCTGTGTGTTAGTGCTCTGGGCAAATTCACTGCCAAATTTCACTACCTAATCATATTTGGAGAGATATTTTCATTATTAAAGGATGTGGATCTTTAGTGTGATTTAGTTGATGATATTGTTGCGGGCCGGGTCCGGTGGGAGAATGACTACGAGGTGGGGGAAGTTACGTCGTCTCCACCAGACTCCCGGAATTGTAGGCCATCATCATCGGATAATTCCTTGACGCGGCGGGTCGCTTAACCGACCGTGGACGCCAATACTCCACCGCGTGGCGTAGGGTCTTTTTGTCTCGAATCAATTTACCTAATTAACTACGCGGTTTCAACGACCGGGGAACCATGCCCTCAGTACGCCTTGCTCAAACCGGATCACTCTACCAACTACCAACTACCTTTCCGGTTCGGATGCAGCCGAGCGGACCTGCCAAGAACGTACCGGAAGAATGAACGATTATCGGGGATAAAGACCCGGGTTAACTCAGATCCGAACCATGCTGGACCGATGAAGGAAAAGACAAAAACGAACTGGGAACATTTCTGCAATAATTATTTTACAATGAACTTACAAAAGAAGGACACAGAGCAGACTTACGTGGAATAAAACAGGCAAGTTCTCCAATGATCAAATATAATTATAATAAGACGGCGCACACACTCGACACACACTCAGACGAAAATAAACCCAGATGTATGGCAAAGGAACCCCGCAGCCAGAGAGGAGGTGAACTGAGGTCGCAGTTTTCGGTACCTGAACGTTGGAGGGAAGGGATGCTCCGTGGTGCGACAGATAAATGGTCGTGCGGCTTGGTGCACGGCCGCACGTGTGGAGAGTGTCTGTGAAGGAGCCGGGTCGAGTAGAGCGGAGTCTGAGGCGGGATCAGGGTGAAGACAGGACCAACGAGAGACCCGGTCAAGGTCGGGTCGAGGTCAGCTCTCTCACACTCAAAACAAACGACCCCAAAGCACGCAACCTTCCTAGACCTCCTCCTTTCTTTTGCTTCCAGCCGACGAACTGTCTCACTCCAACGCTCCTCGCTCTCAGGGTTGCTTCGTAATTTATAGATCTCCCTCAGCGGGGAGGGGCCTTGGTGAAGCTGACGTCACTGTCCACCTGATTGGATGGGGCTTCCATGGGTCCGCCTTTCTGGGAGGGTTTCAGCCATACCGGGAAGCCGCCCACTCCACGCGTGTCTGGATTCGCCAAAAAGGTACTGCACAAAGATTTTGCCTCGGAAAGCGAGAGGAAGGTACTGTGGTTCAAAATAAAAGGGGAGATGTGATTTATAAACCTATCTAAAAGCCATCGAAACACCCCAGTGTCTTCCCACTACACACAAGGAGGGGTTCTGTCTGCACATATACTTAATGGAATAACTGACTTGGGACACTGTATGTTTGTATGCATACGGTTCCCAGAACCGTAACAATATGAATGAGGGTTAGTACATGGAATACATTTAATATGATAAATTGAGGTTTAATGGATGTATATTTGGCACAGACCAATGAGCCAAATGGCCTCCTTTTGTTATATTAATATGTATATATATATATATAATATATATATATAATGTGCATGAGTAGTGTGACGAGCACTCTGCCGATCCCATTGGACACAGTCCACACCAAAGCATCGCCTCCAACACAGAGGCTTCGGCCCGGTGACTCTGTCTCAGAGACAAAGATTATTTGGTCATCATCAACTAAACATCAAAAGGAACCACCGATCGGATTTAGGCTTATTTGCCATCATCAGGATGGTATACCGATAAATATCGAACCAATGATGCACACATTCTTCATCAAATGGGGATCGTCGGAGTGCTCCTCACACTCCAAATGTTTCGATTTTCCCGCTGAACACATCTGTGCCTTCTGGTTGAATGGCTTGCATTAGCAGGAACAATTGTCTGGGTGGCAGATCGATTGTTGTTCTGTGCAGATTATGCGGTTTTACCGTGTGAGACATAATCTGCGGCGTTGCTCACCATGACAGTCAGGAGGTGCATCTGATGTGTGTGTGTGTGGTATATATATATATTATATATAATATATATATATATTTATATATATTTGTGTAGTATATCTTTGTACATTTACGGTTTGTAGAAAATGGTTAGAAGCACAATCAAAACATAAAAAAAAAAACATGAAGATATGGTTCCAGAGATAACATCAATTTGGAAAGAGCTGTGTGCATGAGAGCCATAACAAATGTGATTTTGTTCAAATTTCACCATTTCCATTACATCTCCTCTCTCTCGGCATTCTTACTCCCTCACCTTTGTTCTGTCTAGGTGCTCGATGGGAAACAAATATACGTGGAATGCTTTGGAAACCTTGTGCCCTTGACGAAGTCTGGTCAACACCATGTCTTTAACTTTATGCCTTCAGAGAAAATCGTTTGCTTTCTTCGTCAAGGTAAGAAGCCTTCATTAACTTTCATCATGCATTTCATGAACTAGGAATACTCGCTCCCTATGAGAGCAGCCAGGGGTGGGAAGAGGTGCCCATGCCTCTGTGCACGTCTGCACCATGCGGATGGCAGTGTTAATATTACTAGTACGTGCCCGTAAAAAAATAAAAATAATAATAATATAATAATAATAATAATAAATAAATAAATAAACCACACAGGCCGTTTTTCGCTCTCACGTGCCCGTACGTGCGTGACCCGGAGTTCGATATTATTCGCAGTTACGATTATTCCGAATTTATTTTAATACCCAATTATTCAATTAGCCGCAAGGTATTTTACCTTTTCGCAATGTCGTGGCAAGGAAAACAAAAAGAGAAGAGAAGAGAGAGAAAAATTTACTTCCTGGTTCGGAGCATACCAGCCCTCTGATGTTCCCGAAATTTATACACGTCTAATATGAAAACGATCATAACTTGGGCATTGTGTTTATCTATAAATGCGCATAAGAAATCGAGAAATTATTAGAATACACGAAGTCATCACTCTCCGGAAGCCCGTACGTTGTACCCCGTAATGGGGACGCGGCTGAGCTTCCCTTTCCCATCGGCCACGCCATGCAACAACGTGTCTTGTCATTGTTTGGTAATAAATGGCCATAACTTGGGAAGCACTTGTCCGATTAATATAAACCTTGAAAAGGCAATCCTCAGGTCCCCAGCAATATACCTGGCAAGTTTCAATTAGATCGGACCAGTGGTTGTCGAGAAACGGCGGTCACAGACACAGACACAGACACACACAGACACACACACGGAGATTGCTGGAATTATAGATAGATTGTTACTGGCAGAGTACTTCCTTATGGGCAATCCTGGTCAATTATGCAAACGTTCTTCTGACGCATACCATTATTTGTGCATGTGCGGTGTAGAGGCAACTGATAGCTCTCAGTCTGTATCGACAAAAATAACCTGGGTTACATGCATGAAACGGTAACATATCCACTGTTTATATTTCAGAACACCTCACTGCACTGGAAAATGTGGGGACAGGGAATACTGTTCTGTAAATGGTGAAGCTTTGTAATACCCTCCCACCTGGAGGCAGTGTTACATAATACACATTTACATAGATCATTTGTGTCCCCCTCCCACCCTCTCTCAAGACCACTGGTGAAGATAAAAACACCCGCGAGACACTAATTGGGGTCATGCTGATCCGATGTAGTAAGTATGGATGTAATCAGCCCGAACTGTAGGTGTAGCATGACAAACAAACACCGGTCAGTGAATTATAATAAGGATTCTTTCAATGTGGAGTTGGCCAGGGGATGCCTGGCCCAAGTCTTTCATGTACTAGCTAGACCAGGCCTGACTTTTGACTAAGATTAGGACAGGAATTTTGAACTTTTGTCCATTATGCTGGCAATGGCTCGCATACTCATTGCGAAGGACAGCATGGGATCTTTAACATCCACTAACTAATGTCAGCAGACTGGACAGCCAGTTTAATGTCCATCCGAGGAACGACACACACATCGATGAATCACCCTGCCTGTGAAACACCGGCATGACAGTTTATAGCTTGGTCGAGATTCGAACCCAGGCTAGACAGCTTGAGGCAAGTTTGTGTATCTCCAGGCCATCCTGCCAGATCCCGTGTTAATATATATTAATATTATTATGCCATTATGATGATGCCATTATCATCGGACAGAATTGAATGATTAATTTGTTGTTATAATGAGATTGACGAAAAATCAAACTTGGATGACATAGAGGTTGGAGTCAGGATTGGAGGAAGACGTATGAACAATCTAAGGTACTGTATGCTGATGATACCACTTCCTGGCAGAAAGTAAAGAGGCTTGATGAAACGATGCAAACAGTTAAGTAGGAAGTGAAAAATCTGATCTTTATTTAAACCCCAAAAGATTGAAATCTTGTTCACTGGGAAGATTGACGTGTTCATGTTGGGAGAGAATCACGCGGAAATGGTGGAAAGTTTCATCTTCCTGGGTTCTAAGATTGAAGTGAGTGGAGAATGTGGAGGGGAAATTAATATACTGTTCATGGTGGGGAGGTGGGGGGGGGCAGCAATGTCAGGATTGATAAAGATCTGGAAAGATAAACATGTGAAAATACAAACCAAGAGGAGGTTGGTGAATGCTCTGGTACTCAGTTGCAATGTATAGATGTGAGTCATGGACAGTGAAAAAGAAAGAAAGAAAGGAAGGAAGGAAGAAGATTGACAGTTTAGAAATGTGATTTTGGAGACGAATGTTAAAAATCCCAAAACTGCAAGAAGAAATACTACTAATCAGTGGTTGAAGAGATTTGATCACTTTGTGCATTGGAGGTGCTGATGATAAAACACAACCTGATATACTTTGGGGAAGCCAACCATGCTGGGTATGGTCGAGGGAAGAAGAAGAGGAAGAAGCACACACACCTTGTACTGTATTTTCTGGATGGATGGGGTAAAGGCTGCAACCAAGCTGTCTCTACCAGAACTTCAGGAAGCAATGAAGGATAGGGATGTTTGGATAAATCTGATCACGGATTTCACCAGAAGTCGGTCATGACTTCACAGAACTGGTTAGCTCATGGTTGTAATATGTTTTTACTTCTGGTAGGTGCTTGGACCAGCAACTCTTAGCCTATACACTCGCCATGTGTAAGTTCATCCAATTTTCTCCAAATTTCCCTCAGGCGAGTAGTAAGTAACAGCATTGACCATTAGGAATGGGGTTATGCATCGAATAAAGGTCACAATTGGGCCGTAAAGGTGTAGTGGGCAATATTGCATGTCACACTTGAAGCCATGGCCAGGAGGAATCACAGGTGAGGCCCCCAATATACAAGTTATAAACAATCCATGTGCAGTCCACAAACAAATAATCTTATGGCGAGAAAAATTGGACAGGCAATGGGATAAATCATTCATGCATAGACGCATTTAAGCACCTTTATGAGGTAAAGATCAGCACGGCCAAGCTAGCAGTCTACCTCGAGGCCTAGCAAGTCAATATGGCTCAGATCCATTGGTCTATTTGGGGTGTGATAAGCATAATGCCTCAAGGATGTCGGGTTTCCTCCAAAATTTCCTTCAGTTTAGTGTTCGACAACAGTAGCGACTGTTCAAAAAAGGTAATCATATGTGTTGGACAGAATTACTGAATCATGTGTGGTTCTAATAATTTTTACTTCTGGTAGGTGCCACACAAAATGCCATGCTGAGCTATTTATATACCTTAACATGGAATTCGTCCAAGGTGGAAATCCCCCTTAGAGAAGGGGGTGGGGGGGGGGGGTGATTGAAGTCACTGCAACTTCCATCTTGTGACCCCTCGTCCCCTTGGCAAGTTTGGTTGAGATTGTCTTTCTTACTGCGATACATTACGTTGTTACTTATCCAGAGACAGACAGACAGACATACATACATACACACACCAAATTGCTTATTTTAGTGTGATCCTCTCCATCAGGACATAAATAATTATCTTTGAGTGGTGATCTTTGTAATCAGCTGGTAAAAAAAAATACGATCCTGCATCAAAAGGACGAAGGGGCATGTTGGTTGGGATGATGATTGCTGCCTGGCTATCAAAATGGACTTTGAATATGTTTTGAATGTGCTTTTTTTTAATACTACTGCACTTCGTAGGATTCTGGAATATTGATATCCTATAGATCAGTGGTCTCCAACCAGTCAATCGTGATCGACAGGTCAATCGCAGAGTCTTGAACAGTCGATCTTAATAAAAATATTTTAAACAAACAACCAAAAATATATATATGTGTATATATTATATGTATATATATTATATATACATATATATATATATTATATATATATACTATAATAATATATATATTAATATATAATATAATATATATAATAATTAATATACAGGGGGCTGCAAAAGTAGGTATACAGTAAGGACTGTAACTTGTTTCATTACTGTATACCTACTTTTGGCAGCCCCCTGTATATATATATACTAGCATATAACCCCGTGCTCCAAGCCTGGTGTTGGCTTAGTGGTTAGGTGGTGGCTTGGGATCCCAGGGTCCTGAGTTCAAGCCCCGTTGGCTGCTGAATTAACACCAAGGGGTTTGACTCAGCCTGTCCTTCTCCGAGGTCGCGAAATGAGTACCATTGTACTGGTCCGGTGTATGCCCCAGTTAGAATAGGTGTACCATATCCCTGTGTGTTGTAAGAGGCGACCAGGGTTGGCGTCAGGGAGGGCATCCAGCCATAAAACATTGCCACAAGAAAAAGCCCAACCCCCTGCACAGCTGGGAAAAATGGCTGTAAAAACGGTCATTTTATATACCCGTGCTCCGCACGGAGTTGAATGGGTGGCAAAAGGTGGATGAGGCATAATAGTTGATGTTCTGATGTTTTATTTTGTTTAGGGTAATTAATCTTTATATCCCATCCTCCATATGCGATCACGGTACCGGGCGCATTGCAGCGCTTCGGTTTCGCTGGCAAACAACTACCACGGTCCACACCTGTTGTCTCTGGCGGTCGTTCTTTTCCGAGACCAGAATCTTCGCTTGTCCGAGTTCCTTTCGGCTTCTCCAAACGCTCCACTCTTTCTTCTTGACGGTCCAACATGCGTGGAGTGGCGGGCCTCGCCGGTGCCTGGCCGAGCCCCACCCCCTAGAAAGGCGGAACCATGGGAGGCCCCGTCCAATCAGGGTGGACAGTGACGTCAGTTTTTGACCACAGGCCCGCCCGTGAGGGAAGGTCTATAACCATCGACACCATCCTCAGTCTTGAGTTACTTTGTGGGGGTCGTTCGTTCTGTGCTTGGAGGCCTGGAGTTGGTTGAAACGAAGGGTCCCCACTGCTTGCTCGCTCACCGTCTCGCCCCGACGCCCAACTACTGGGCCCGGCCCATTCGGCTCCTTTCACGGAAAAAAAAACCCCGAATCCCAACACCGGGCGGCTGTGCCTGACTGCACGACTGTTGGCAGGTGCGCGCACCATGGATCATTCATTTCCCCGAGATCTCAGGTACTCGAAAGAACTGACGACCTAGCCCGCCTCCCTCCCCTGGCTGCCCAAAAAGTCCTTTGCCTTCAACTGGGTTTATTTTTGTCCGGTGGTTGTGTCTGGAGTGTTGGTGCCAGTCTATAAGTAGAAAACTGTATAAGTGGTTTATCGATCGTTGTAATCTTGCCTGTTAATTCCCGCGGTAGTTGCATCTGTGTTTTCTTTTGTAAGTTTGTAATTTGTCGCTACATATTCTTTCTTTCCCCTGCATAACACCCCAATAAACCTGTTTCTGTGCCACATAAATTTTCTTCGTTTATTACTAAATAATTATTGCAGAATGTTCCCAGTTCGTTTTCGTTCTTTTCTTTCATTGGTCCGCATTGGTTCTGGATCTGAGCTTCAGCCGGGTTTATTACCCGATAATCTGCTCATCCTAGCGCGGCGCTTTGGCAGTTCCGCTCGACTGCACAACCAGAGTTTGGTGTTGGTAGTTGGAAACTCTACCGCGTTCGGTAGAGAGACCTGGTTGAGCAAGACGTGCGAGGGCGTTGGTTCCCCGGTAAGACGACACACATGGTAATTGGGTAAATTGGTTCTAGACAAAAAGACCCTACGCACAGCGGTTGGAGGTATTGGCGTCACGGTCGTTTAAACGACCGCCGCTCACGGAGTTATCGTGAGCGAGGTACATTCCGGGAGTCTGGTGGGAGACGACGTAATTCCCCCCTAGCGGTCAGTTCTCACCATGGTCCCTGGCCTGCAACATATTGATATATATAATTCTGTTAACGTCTGCGCTGTACTTTGACGTATCTCTCCAAAACTGCGTGACGGCATTGTCGCCACCTTCGCCATGCGGTGTGTCTGTGGTCTAATGAACACAGCATTGGGCTATTGAGATCGCGCCAGACGATGACAGGTTGGGAATTTTGGGGATTTTCTAATTTTTACATTCGTATTGGCATGGCGACGTGTGACGTCACCGCTGAGAGGCATACTTCCGTCATGACATCATCGTCATTTCGTGACGTCATTAACGTCTGGTCGTCGACAGACGTACACCGCTGAGAGGCGTAATGCCACTCATCGAAAACAGCGTGCTGGCAATGTAAAACCTCTTCTGACATGCTGACTCCTCAGAAGGTGAATTTGACACAAAATGTAACAAGAAACATTGTATATAAAGTAAGATTTATTTAAAAAAAACTAATAGATTCTGTTAACCTTGGCGCTATTTTGACGTTTCTCCTTGAAAGCCGTGCAGGAATGTGCTTCATTTTCCATAACTGGGGTTTCTTAATGTGACGGAGAAGACGATGCCAGTAATTTCTAAACTGGATTGGGATTACAACGTGGCTTTCAACAAGATTTTCACCCATCGACGGCCGCATTTATTCCCGTTTCGGTCGCCATCGCTGAACTGCTGTCCGGTAAAGTGCTGCGTCTATCCAAAAAAATATGAACTCGAGTAAGGGAGTACTCCCATTGCATCAAACACTGAAAATCAAAACTCGATAATAAATAGTATAGCTTCAGAACATCAGCAATGGTTGTCATGTTTTTAAAAATGACAGCGTGGAAGGAGGGGAAATGAGGCGCCAGAACTCTGCCAACATGACTGTACCCCGATTGGCTTCTTTCCCGGACTGAACACGCCCTCTTAGACTGTCCAATTTGTGTCTGAAATCCACGTACATATAAAAACACCCGAAATAAGTTTGCAATGGCCTCCGTACCAGCATAACATCAAAGGCTATAATCTGAAGGTAGGGGGAACAGGGAAGCGGGTATTGAGGTCATCCTCAATTGCCGATTCTCTTCTTTTCTTTGTTTCTGTCGAAACGCGGTGTCCGACAATAGATCTGTACCTTGAATGCGTGCATGTTAATTTCAATTAAGAGTGTGTTCGATTGTCAGGATGCACCCAAACACTGCCGTCTCATTACAATTAATTGTTCAATATCACCGCCATCGTTACCTGTGTTGTGTCTTGCGTGTGTGAGGTCTCAATTAAGCGGCAAGCGGTGTTCGATGTCGGAATGTGGGCCAAAAGTCCGTTCATTGAAAATTTGATTCTAATTCTCAGTCACGCCTCCACTGCTCCTGTTCAGCTCTAGGGTAGGCTATATCCTGTTAAAATTGCCCCATCAATGCAACTTCCAGTTCACATTGCAGAGGATGCACTTTCCAGTCAGACTCGCATACTCGATGACGCCATAAACAATCCCAGGGCCAAACATGACAAACATCGGAATATACTCTCCCAGTCCTGTGGTTTCTCCAATGGGCCCAACTATATTGTTGGCATTTTTTTTCACGTGCAGAGGTTACTCCGTAATATCTGATCAAATGGACAATAATTCTCAACAGAGGACTATTCAAGCAACAAGACACTACACCAAATGTCATTGACAGGGATGTCCTTTAGAAAACTAGACAGGTAACCAATCAGTGCTCACATCCCTAAGGACACCCTCCCCAGCTTC
>CM068957.1:151678226-151688573 GCA_035128595.1 Eptatretus atami | reverse complement strand
TGATACCACATTTTTGGGGTTTCACTCATAAAACGCTTCCAGTCACTGGGGAAAACGAAGAAAAAATTTAGAATGGTTTGCCAAAAAATACGAGTCGTTAAACGTGCGTTCAGGTTTGAACCGAAATATGGAGGGGATTTAAAATTCCCGTTTTTCACATATAGCAGAGATATCACAGGCCATTACCGGTTCTTCATCGGAAAATAATGACGTGTTGTTTGTGCATTGCCACTAGGCACACGGTCTATAGCGTCACACTTCTGTTTACCTCGTTCACGTGAACTGCAGACCATTTCACGGGCGTAAGAATTGACAGGAACTGAAACATCAGTTTCGTCGGGTGTTGTTTTGCACGACTCGGCCATCAATAGAGCGATTCATGCAGATCGGTATACTACAATTACGATGTAATAACATATAATTGATATCTTTATTGCAATGCAGCTAATAGTAAGGCTTATAATCATTTATGCTCCCTCGTTGAAACTTTTTGATGACAATATTACGCACGTTGAACCGAGGAACATCGCTCCGTACGAGCAATTCGTCGATCTTCCGGTGAAAACGTGTTGCAGAAACAAAAGATTCTGATCATATTCTCTGGGGAAAAGGCGATTATATTTCCAATAGAGTATGCAGTACGGCTACTAGGGGTATGCAAATGCGATCTACGCGGGACGCACAAACTAGTGAATCGGAATCAACGTTTTCGGAAACAACATATTTTGTAAAATCGGACCAAACGGATGAATTTCGAATGCCAGCGCACTTTATTCGGACGTGTCCTACGCTATTGTAACTCCTGTACGTATGGAATTAAATGATTCGACACTGGGGCAAAGGTATCCTCAAAAAAAAGGCCAAATATAAAACATACCAAATTCCATGAAAGCAATGATAAACGCATAGCAAATTTTGACTCGTATATACATATATATATATATAATATAATATTATAATATATAACTATATTATATATATATATAGTGTATATATACGTTAATACCTTGACATACGAGTTTTAATTCGTTCTGTGGAACCGAGTTCGTAACTCAGTTTTGCTCGCTATATCAAAACAATTTTCCCAAATTTGAAATTTAATTAAAATACACTAATCAGTCCAGCCCCACAAAAAACACCCTAATTTATTTGTACGTAGTTTTAAAATTGAGAAATGTATTACAAATAATAAACTAAAGGGGGAGACATCGGTAGAGTTGCAAAACCCCGCCGCCATAACTGCTCGCGTCACTCAAGGTGAAACCTGGATATCCTATTCATTGCAATTTGACATCAACAGTGCTCACAGAGTTTAGAGTTTGCAACTTTCCCTTTTATTTTTAAACTTTTACATTACTCAATCATTTGTCTAACTAGTTTCCTTTGAAGGACGAAATTGATTTACGTGGGTATACTCCACCTTGAAGTTACAAAATCAGCCGAATTATAATTTTGGCATGTTTTTTGTTGGAAATCACTTATAAACATGTAGAAATGCAAAAAAAAAACGAAATTTTGTTGAAAAAAAAAGTTTCAAAATTTTTCTCTCTCTTAACAATTTTTTTTTGGGGGGGGGGGTTGCGAAAATCACTTAAACATGTAGAAAATGCAAAAAAAAAAAATTCAAATATTTTTTCAAAATGGCGCCAATAGCGGCCATATTGGATTTTGGACCAAGTCCAAACTAATGGCATTGATCCTTGGACCATACCTAATCCCCCCACCAAGTTTTCGTCGAAATCCGTCGAGAGTTTTTCCGTAATACTGTTCACCAAACAAACCAAACAAACAAACAGAAAGGTGAAAACAGTAACCTCCGATCTTCGATGGGGCTGAGGTTAAATAATTATTACAAAACATAAACAAAAAATAATAAAATAGAATATTAAATAAATAAAAACTGGTTTTTATAAAGTGTATTACCTTGGAGATGAGACAACTTCGGCTTACGGAAGATTCTGCGTGTGGTGGAGTTGGTGGTGAGGGATTTCTGAAGTCTCATCACACTTTATCGCTCAATGTAATTGATACAATTTTTTTTTTTTTTAATTCACTTTATCGCTTAAACTTAATTGCTTACAATTTTTTTTTACATTTTATTTTTTTTATTCCCTTTGCCTTACACTTAATGCTACCAATTAAGTGTTTTTAAAAACTGGGGGGGGGGGGAACCCCTTTTTCAATTTTGGTAAATTTTTTAAAATTTTTGGGCTTAACGGACCCTACTCAACGAGATACCCAAGAGGAACTGGAACGACGTGAGTGGCGGAGGATGGCGTTAAAAGGCGGGAGATGCGGGTGTTCGCTTGCTTTGGCTGCGCGCGTCTCAAAGTCGCTCCACTCGTAACTTCGGATCTAGATCGTAACACAAAGCAAAAAATCGTTTCCGAGCAACGGCTCGTAACTCGGAAAACTCGTTAAGTTTAGTGCATCGTATGTCAAGGTATTACTGTATATATATATATTATGTATATGTATGTATATATATATATATATATATATATTATATTATATATTATATGTACATATCTATAGATATATAATATGTGTATATTGTATATATATGTATATATATATATATGTATATACACAGTCGACTACTCGTAAGTCGTCACCATCGGGACGCAGAAAAACGGTGACGACATTGGACGTTGTGACGAACTTACGCGTTATGCGAACTCATGATGAATGCCGAAACATTCAACAACCAAACGACAACAAAACAACAATGCCGACATTTTAGCCGAAAACCAGATGATGTTGTCATCGAACTCTTCAAAGGACCACACATTTCACGCGTTCACACTTACCCAACCAGGCCTCGCGATCTTCTCCCACTTGTCCAAATATCTTTGCCCTTATTCTTCAAGATATCGTTCAATGTCTACCGTTTTGATGTCGAACTCTCAGCTAATGGCTGTTTTTCTTCATCAGTGGGTTTGCCTCACAAAACTTGATAATGTCGTATTTTTCTTGCGTAGGTTTTGGTTGTAAGCTACGCTTCGTCGCCATCGTTTTCCTGCCTGCAGTCGATTTCACGTGTGTACATAATCCAAAGTAGAATGACGACTGTCATCACGACGACCACGGCTTATGACCCCGTTCTTGCATAAATACCCCATACACTACTCAATGCCCAGCTTTCACGGCCTAGCCTGGCCACACACTGAAGCCAGGGAGACCACCGTGGTCGCTCTGACTGAGCTGAACGCAGCGCAGTTAAAATAACCTATCACTGGCGGTGTACAACCAATGAGCGCGCATCACGATTCCATGAATCGGGCTCTCACGAGGCAGCAGTTCCGTAGTGTGACGAGTTAGGCGTGGTAATGTTACTTGAGTTTCCCATTACGCCGGGAAACGGACAACATCTGACGGACTTAGACGAAGTGAACGACTTAGAAATTGACGACCTTAAAGACTTTATTTCCAAAGGATTTAACATTAGATAAAATTCGGGACTTTTGTGGCGCTTTGCCCGGACTTAGGCGAAGTTGACGAGTTACCACGCTGCCGACTTGCGCGTAGTTCTTCTGTGATATTTTTAATATTATATTATATATATATATATAATATAATATATATATATATATGTGTGTGCTGTATATATATATATATATGTATATATATGTATGTATATGTATTTATGTATATATCAAGAGTTTTTGATCTAATAAGTTTATTTTGGAATATGAATTGAAGAATGGTAACCTCTTACATATTACCTACCTTCACTTGTCACAACTTTTGGTTTCCATTTGATTCAGTCATCTGTGCTTGTTTCCACGCATCCCTACTCCTTTTTTCTTGTGTGAAATTTTCTGATCTCTGAATGATGATGCAAGACATGCCTTAAAAAACTAATGATTTGACTTTGTTATATATTTACTGTTTATGAATGGAACTTGACTAATATTATTAACCAAAAGTCTCTTTATTCTTCTTTTCTTCCCTATTTTGTGTATCCTTTCAATCACTCTCGTTATGTTTTGGTTTGCATTTTTTTCACTTAAATCAAAGGTGCGCCGTAGAGTGGAAACACCGCTCCTACCCTCTGGGGTGAAGCCACTCCTCCAAGGTGTTAAAGGCATCGGTCTTTTCTCCCTACATCTTGCTCGAACCAGTCAAGAACTCCTCCAAAGAAGTGGTGGAGATGAAACAGACTTGATGAGAGTCACATCAATTTCTTAAGGTCTGATGCGAAAAGATATAGAAAAGCAATTCATGGAAGGGGACAAAAATCTCCCATCGAATTGAAGAGTTAGGTGTAGAACCCCTTGAGGCTCGTGGAAAAAGTTTAGAGAAGATCTTGGAGAAGTTTGTGAGTGAAAATCCTTAAGAGGATAGCTATTTAGACACCAAGAAGTTCAAACCAAATTCGTTAATAATAATCCGGATGAACATCTCTGATGGATTTTCTGGGAAGACATATCAAGATGAAAGAAAATGAATGCAAAGAAGGAAAACAAGGAGTCTCAACGTTTACTTTACGTCCTTGATCCAAAAGTCCTAGCTTTGACACCTCTGTTGTTGGACACAAAATGACTGTGAAAGAACATGTCAAAAAACAGCTGTCCATTTCTTGTGAGATATTAAATCTGACTCTTTTGAAGAAGGTTGGCCTTTATAACCCATCGCAGTTAAAAGTGGCAAAGTTGAAAGTTTGTATCATTGAAAGTGTATCACAATGAAGGAGTATATAAATTTCACAATTACAAGAACGCAGATGTCAGAACCAACCAGGAGCAGTGAAAGTCTTTCCTTGAATGTCCACCTGTAGTACCCAGGAGAAAAAGTACAAATAAACAAAAGTAGGAAAAACCTGATGAACACTTTCAAACGATCAAGAGAAGAGACATGTTACGGGACCAGGACCGGAGAAGCTTGAGTTGAGTTTTTGCAGAAAAACCAAACATCAAGGTTAGATAACCAAGGAGGCTCGGCAAAAAGTTGCTTCCAGTTCAGGGGCAACAGTATCTTTGAGAAAGCAAAATGTTGGTATCGATTTGAAAAAACAACACGCTGTTGTGTCATCAGAGTTACTCTTAACCACTCAATTGTTACACCACCTCTTACATCCCCTGTTGTTGAAGAGACCCATTGGACCCATCAAAGATTAAAGTGAAAGCATTGCAGATCGACTGGGATGCTGAAGGAAGGTGGGCAGAAAAAAAAGGCATCGTAAAAGAAGCTAGCATGAAAGAGGGACAAGAAAACAAAAAGTGATTCTAGCAAAAGGGAATCCACACCAGGAAAGGTTTGCAGTTACAACCAAACATTGCAGATGCCACCAGAAGAAGAGTTATCTGTCAGGAATTTGATGAAAGTTTTTCCAAGACTGTTCTTCAAGGAGCATTCTTTTTCCAGTGATGGAGGGGCGGACACCAGAATTCAGGCCTATCACTCCTGAGAGAAGGGCCGTTGACTCCCCAGACTCTCCTGCAGAACTTCATATGGACATGGAAGCCTTTCCACTGAATTGTTCAAGCCCAAACGGATGGTAGATTATGTACACAGTTTAGAGCGCCCAAACCATGACCAGCAACAGGTAGCTGCTTAGAGCACTTGACAGCCTAGTTACTAAAAGGAAAACAGGGTCCAACTGAGATGAGACAAATATTGTACAAATAATTAGAGTTTCAGATGAGGAGATAATAAGAGACAGCAAAGGCATCACCAGGACAGAATAAAAAAAAGCACAAAGATCACCCGAGGCTCAAAAAATAAGTATACATTCACCCGAAGGGCCAAGATCACCTGATAGCCTCATTCCCCAGGCAGTCATCCAGCCATGTGATTATCGTAATCATCTGAAACTTACGTCATAGAAGGTCTAAAATCACCAGGTGAAGCAAGCAAAACAGGGAATTTGGGAGAAAATCACCACAGCGCGCATTAAATCTCCACGTGGCCCTCAATCACTGCTAATCAAAGAACACCAGCAGGGTCAAAGGCCTCCATGGGGATGTCGATCACCTGAAAGCTACAGATTCTCCAGATGCGGCAAAGTTTTCCAGAGGATGAGAGCTGACAAGCTGATGACTCATTACCCTCATTTTTAGATTCATCCCACATGACACACCACTATCACAAGAAGAAGACAGCAGACCAGGGCTTGCTCAACTAATAACTGATGAATCCTACCGCTCATTGAAACTTCTTACGCAACAATCAATGGAGTTCCATTGAAGATGGAAACTTCATGGAAATTCGTGGGGAGAGTTACAAAGTTTGCAGAAAAAGATGCTGCTGTCTAGGCTGTTTGATCTTGAGCAGTCAGACAGTGAGATTTCTTTGCAAGTTTTATCTTTCTAGTACCATCAAAGAAGTGAGAAAATATCAGGACTAGTTAGGTCTGGAAATAATTGCACAGAGGCTGCAGCAATGGCCTTGTGAAGCACGTTCCTGTTTCCAAATCCTCCGCCAAGGCGAAGTCGGACTAGATTTTGGTTGAGAGAAGCAACCAGAAACTCTCTACAAATGATAGTGCTCACAAATCACCAGTGGCCCAAATTTCAAGAAGGAGGAAGAACTGAGAATTGAAGTTGCGGACTCATGTAGCGAGAAATTTCCAGGCATGGACAGGGACAGGAAATCACCAATCCTTAGAGAAGATAGGGTTGGACAAAACCGTGATGAAAGAAGCAGCAGGACAAACTTAATGAAGTATCACAATACTTTAGGGACAAAGCAAAGGCTGAGCGACGAACTGCAATCACCAGAAAGAAAAGCGCAGAAGCCCGGTTCGCCAAGACAATTCTGGAACCGGGGCAAGCCCAATTAAACAAACATTACCCCTATGAGAGAGGAACCAGGAGCCCAGGAAGACAAGTATCTGGTATGACCTAAGCACAACCTGTCAGCCCTGTTAAGACAGATTTACAATGTGACTCATCAGAAGCCCATGGCCAAGTTAAACAAGTACCTTAATCATTCCAGGAATTGAACCGTTCAAGTCCACCAAGGAAAGCTGGAGGAGCAAATAATTGACTCTTACAATAGTTTCTTTCAAAATACATTCACCAACATTAGCCCAACACGCTTGCCTTCTACCACAGCCAATCCATCTACCCAAAAATCATCAACAGTGATAAAGTTCGGACTTTGCCTGTACGCCCTGTTCAACAGATTCAAGAGCCTTCCACAAGCTATCAGACCAAAACCATTTGCCGAGGTCTTCCATCCCAGTTCGAGAAGCAAAATTACAACATCACAAGATGCACATTAGAGCCTAGACCAAGGCCAAGAGATGGAGATCCGAGAGAAGCTGTGTTTCTTGACGAAGATTCAAGACAGCAGTCCGTGTTCCACGTCATAGATCCACATTAGCCACAGCGGGATGTAAAGAGTATAGATATCCAAAAAAAGCCCAAGAGTTACCACAGGTTGATTCGGAGATCAAATAAGGAAAACGTTCAGTTCAGAGAAATCCAATCTCTATAAACACCAGCAGTCTTTGCAGAACCGCCATGAAAAAATTTGGCAGGTTGTCACTTTGCGGCGCTTACTTTCTTCTTTCAATCTGAGGTTGGAAATCAAAATGTTTCTTCCAGAGAAGCTGTTTTGCAGCATTGGAGTTATGCCAGTACGAGGGAAACGGAACAAAATCTGCAGTAGAACTACACAAATGGGAATACTTACAGCAAAAGATGCGTGGGTTCAAGGGCAGAAGCCTCAAAGTCAAGCCATACAAGATTGTTTAAATGGTAAGGAAAATAATGCAAAAAATCACAAGCTCTAGTCTGCAAAGAACAGTAAACCATCGGGCTAACTGCATCAGGAGAGGCTCAGCGGGATTGACATGAAAGTGGAGTTTCTTCCACCTGTAGCAAAAAGGTATTATATAAGGAAGTTTCACGCGTCATTAAACCAAGATAACTCAGAGTTAAGTGGTGAAAGATTGAATCAGGGGTTAAGCCATAATCAATGTTCTAACACAGATATGTGGAGCGTTTGAGCTCTGGAAAGAAGATTCCATCATCTCAGAGAAAAGAACGTTTCTACAGTGGAGGAGAAGAAGATGTTTCTCCTTCTGCTTGTGCCGATGAAGAGTGGCAGAGGCAATGAAACGGAAGAAGCCTCAATCAGCCAGCCTCCAATGGGCAACGCTTATTGCAGTCCTTGCGCAACAGTCACTTATAGTTCCACTATTGAGTTTAAGGGAGGGTAGCTTGCAGAAGGACTGTGACGGACACCAGAACGGGAAAAAGAGTTAGAATTCATAAAAAGCCTGTGTCTGATGAGAAAAATGTCTTTCCAAAAGTATTTGGTCCAAATGCACAGCAGCTGGAAGAAGACATGGGTTTGTATCTGTCAGTGGAGAAACAAGAAGAGATTATGACACCGTCGATATTATTGCCTTGCAAGGAATGAGGAGATTACTCAGATGCGAGTGTAGTGAAAAAGGTTGCTTTCCGATTTGCATAATGAGGAGAATTGTGGCAATGTAGTTCTGAGAAGCACCAAAAAGCATTATGAGCATGTGGTTTTTTGCTGTGCAGCAACAAGACGTTAAGCCACCTCTCTTGGCATAGATGTTCCAGCAGCACTGTGCATGACAGAGCAGTTAAAAACAAGTGAGCACGCAGAAGAGCTAAAAACTGCCTGCGTTTGCTTTTTGGAAGAAAAGGTTCAGCAGCTTATTGAAGTTGGAGAGTAAAGCTTTGAAAAGAGGGCATGGGTCACAGAGCAAAAAATTCACTCAAGTTCACACTGTGTCACGTTCCAATTTAACAACTCCTCCAGAAAGAGTCAGTTTCAGCATGGCCTTCACCCAAGGTTTCCTCAGAAGAACTTGACAGTTTTTGACCCAAAATCAAGCAGAGGATGTAAAGTAAATGAGCATATTAAATGTTAAATAAAACTGCTCAGAATTTTTCCAATCCTTCGGTTACACAGGAAACAAAATGCTTAATGTTCTCATGACAGCATTCTCATTGGAGATAATTTCTGCTAACATCTCCAAAGAGTGCGAAGTTGGTATGACAATTCCAGGAACACATTTGTAAAATGATAAAGGAAGCCGATTCCCACAAATCAACTCATAAAGAAATGTTAAAACCAACCTATTCATCAGGCTGAGGTACATCACAAACACCCCCAAAGGCTCCTGGACGGGGTATCCACAGCGTTCTGCACAAAGCTGGGGAAATGCTCAGTGGTGTTTGGAAGCATATCAAAGCCACTATCAACTTAGAGCCACATCGAAAAGCAGAGGGAATTCGAATTTCCACCGCCAACACCCTCTAAAAAACCTCCTGGATGAAGACAAAGCTTAGTGCGCAATAGAACTTCTTGGAGATGACGGAATACATCGTCTTCCTCTGGCTTGTGATTCTGAGATCACATTACTCACATGTCATCGTGAGGTTCACAAGGTGCATTTTCCTGACCCTCCCATGTCATTAAGTACAGCCACCATCGCCCGACTGCTCGTCAGCAAGATGATCATGCACAGGCAACATAAAATATCACAATTACCAAAACTGTTTCTCTAAAGAAGTATACCTTTAAGATTTGTGATGACACAGAAAAATAAGACATGAAATAAATCTGAAATGACAATCATACATTGTTTGCCACTAAATAACATTCGCACTTGCTTCTAAGGTGTTCCAAGGTTTTCCCACTACTGGACTCAAAAGCAGAAATCACCGAGCTCTTTGCATGAGAGCAATGAAGGGCAGGAAGGTGGGCAGGATTGTTCAAACAACAGAGCGTTCATTTCAACAACAACAGCTAGTATTTCACATGACACAGATGCCACTTGAGGTAGACTCACTGGATGGTCTATAGCTTCCTAGTGAGAGGATGAGAATACACAAGCAGACGGAAGCAGCAAAAAACAGGTTGCTTGACTGGGCGCACAGGTTCGGGGATGCTTACCAGTTAGGCTAAAGGTAACTGGTTCCCACTTGAATGCAACTGTATTTCTGTGAATGATGAATCTACTGGTAAGTCATCAAGCAGTGGTCATACCACAAAGAGTGAACTATCAACGGAGCATCATTCTGATTCCCCTTCTTACAGATCAATTCAGTCTGGAAGGCAAGACATCCAAATCCGAGTTATGCTGGGCAATGCCGTTTTCACTGTCACCTACTTTGCCTAGTTAAAGGCCAAAAATTGACCCTTGGGAAAGCATGCATGAAGAAGATTGGCTTAGGAGATCAGCAGAAAGCCCAGCGGAGAAAATCTCTCTCTAGGTTTGACCGAAATATGAGGGGATAAAATGCCGTTTTTCACATAATAGCAGAGATATCACAGCCATTACCGGCTTCTTCATCGGAAAATAATGACGTGTTGTTTGTGCATTGCCACTAGGCACACGTCTATAGCGTCATCACT
>CM068957.1:151667981-151678063 GCA_035128595.1 Eptatretus atami | reverse complement strand
TACAATTACGATGTAATAACATATAATTGATATCTTTATTGCAATGCAGCTAATAGTAAGGCTTATAATCATTTATGCTCCCTCGTTGAAACTTTTTGATGACAATATTACGCACGTTGAACCGAGGAACATCGCTCCGTACGAGCAATTCGTCGATCTTCCGGTGAAAACGTGTTGCAGAAACAAAAGATTCTGATCATATTCTCTGGGGAAAAGGCGATTATATTTCCAATAGAGTATGCAGTACGGCTACTAGGGGTATGCAAATGCGATCTACGCGGGACGCACAAACTAGTGAATCGGAATCAACGTTTTCGGAAACAACATATTTTGTAAAATCGGACCAAACGGATGAATTTCGAATGCCAGCGCACTTTATTCGGACGTGTCCTACGCTATTGTAACTCCTGTACGTATGGAATTAAATGATTCGACACTGGGGCAAAGGTATCCTCAAAAAAAAGGCCAAATATAAAACATACCAAATTCCATGAAAGCAATGATAAACGCATAGCAAATTTTGACTCGTATATACATATATATATATATAATATAATATTATAATATATAACTATATTATATATATATATAGTGTATATATACGTTAATACCTTGACATACGAGTTTTAATTCGTTCTGTGGAACCGAGTTCGTAACTCAGTTTTGCTCGCTATATCAAAACAATTTTCCCAAATTTGAAATTTAATTAAAATACACTAATCAGTCCAGCCCCACAAAAAACACCCTAATTTATTTGTACGTAGTTTTAAAATTGAGAAATGTATTACAAATAATAAACTAAAGGGGGAGACATCGGTAGAGTTGCAAAACCCCGCCGCCATAACTGCTCGCGTCACTCAAGGTGAAACCTGGATATCCTATTCATTGCAATTTGACATCAACAGTGCTCACAGAGTTTAGAGTTTGCAACTTTCCCTTTTATTTTTAAACTTTTACATTACTCAATCATTTGTCTAACTAGTTTCCTTTGAAGGACGAAATTGATTTACGTGGGTATACTCCACCTTGAAGTTACAAAATCAGCCGAATTATAATTTTGGCATGTTTTTTGTTGGAAATCACTTATAAACATGTAGAAATGCAAAAAAAAAACGAAATTTTGTTGAAAAAAAAAGTTTCAAAATTTTTCTCTCTCTTAACAATTTTTTTTTGGGGGGGGGGGTTGCGAAAATCACTTAAACATGTAGAAAATGCAAAAAAAAAAAATTCAAATATTTTTTCAAAATGGCGCCAATAGCGGCCATATTGGATTTTGGACCAAGTCCAAACTAATGGCATTGATCCTTGGACCATACCTAATCCCCCCACCAAGTTTTCGTCGAAATCCGTCGAGAGTTTTTCCGTAATACTGTTCACCAAACAAACCAAACAAACAAACAGAAAGGTGAAAACAGTAACCTCCGATCTTCGATGGGGCTGAGGTTAAATAATTATTACAAAACATAAACAAAAAATAATAAAATAGAATATTAAATAAATAAAAACTGGTTTTTATAAAGTGTATTACCTTGGAGATGAGACAACTTCGGCTTACGGAAGATTCTGCGTGTGGTGGAGTTGGTGGTGAGGGATTTCTGAAGTCTCATCACACTTTATCGCTCAATGTAATTGATACAATTTTTTTTTTTTTTAATTCACTTTATCGCTTAAACTTAATTGCTTACAATTTTTTTTTACATTTTATTTTTTTTATTCCCTTTGCCTTACACTTAATGCTACCAATTAAGTGTTTTTAAAAACTGGGGGGGGGGGGAACCCCTTTTTCAATTTTGGTAAATTTTTTAAAATTTTTGGGCTTAACGGACCCTACTCAACGAGATACCCAAGAGGAACTGGAACGACGTGAGTGGCGGAGGATGGCGTTAAAAGGCGGGAGATGCGGGTGTTCGCTTGCTTTGGCTGCGCGCGTCTCAAAGTCGCTCCACTCGTAACTTCGGATCTAGATCGTAACACAAAGCAAAAAATCGTTTCCGAGCAACGGCTCGTAACTCGGAAAACTCGTTAAGTTTAGTGCATCGTATGTCAAGGTATTACTGTATATATATATATTATGTATATGTATGTATATATATATATATATATATATATTATATTATATATTATATGTACATATCTATAGATATATAATATGTGTATATTGTATATATATGTATATATATATATATGTATATACACAGTCGACTACTCGTAAGTCGTCACCATCGGGACGCAGAAAAACGGTGACGACATTGGACGTTGTGACGAACTTACGCGTTATGCGAACTCATGATGAATGCCGAAACATTCAACAACCAAACGACAACAAAACAACAATGCCGACATTTTAGCCGAAAACCAGATGATGTTGTCATCGAACTCTTCAAAGGACCACACATTTCACGCGTTCACACTTACCCAACCAGGCCTCGCGATCTTCTCCCACTTGTCCAAATATCTTTGCCCTTATTCTTCAAGATATCGTTCAATGTCTACCGTTTTGATGTCGAACTCTCAGCTAATGGCTGTTTTTCTTCATCAGTGGGTTTGCCTCACAAAACTTGATAATGTCGTATTTTTCTTGCGTAGGTTTTGGTTGTAAGCTACGCTTCGTCGCCATCGTTTTCCTGCCTGCAGTCGATTTCACGTGTGTACATAATCCAAAGTAGAATGACGACTGTCATCACGACGACCACGGCTTATGACCCCGTTCTTGCATAAATACCCCATACACTACTCAATGCCCAGCTTTCACGGCCTAGCCTGGCCACACACTGAAGCCAGGGAGACCACCGTGGTCGCTCTGACTGAGCTGAACGCAGCGCAGTTAAAATAACCTATCACTGGCGGTGTACAACCAATGAGCGCGCATCACGATTCCATGAATCGGGCTCTCACGAGGCAGCAGTTCCGTAGTGTGACGAGTTAGGCGTGGTAATGTTACTTGAGTTTCCCATTACGCCGGGAAACGGACAACATCTGACGGACTTAGACGAAGTGAACGACTTAGAAATTGACGACCTTAAAGACTTTATTTCCAAAGGATTTAACATTAGATAAAATTCGGGACTTTTGTGGCGCTTTGCCCGGACTTAGGCGAAGTTGACGAGTTACCACGCTGCCGACTTGCGCGTAGTTCTTCTGTGATATTTTTAATATTATATTATATATATATATATAATATAATATATATATATATATGTGTGTGCTGTATATATATATATATATGTATATATATGTATGTATATGTATTTATGTATATATCAAGAGTTTTTGATCTAATAAGTTTATTTTGGAATATGAATTGAAGAATGGTAACCTCTTACATATTACCTACCTTCACTTGTCACAACTTTTGGTTTCCATTTGATTCAGTCATCTGTGCTTGTTTCCACGCATCCCTACTCCTTTTTTCTTGTGTGAAATTTTCTGATCTCTGAATGATGATGCAAGACATGCCTTAAAAAACTAATGATTTGACTTTGTTATATATTTACTGTTTATGAATGGAACTTGACTAATATTATTAACCAAAAGTCTCTTTATTCTTCTTTTCTTCCCTATTTTGTGTATCCTTTCAATCACTCTCGTTATGTTTTGGTTTGCATTTTTTTCACTTAAATCAAAGGTGCGCCGTAGAGTGGAAACACCGCTCCTACCCTCTGGGGTGAAGCCACTCCTCCAAGGTGTTAAAGGCATCGGTCTTTTCTCCCTACATCTTGCTCGAACCAGTCAAGAACTCCTCCAAAGAAGTGGTGGAGATGAAACAGACTTGATGAGAGTCACATCAATTTCTTAAGGTCTGATGCGAAAAGATATAGAAAAGCAATTCATGGAAGGGGACAAAAATCTCCCATCGAATTGAAGAGTTAGGTGTAGAACCCCTTGAGGCTCGTGGAAAAAGTTTAGAGAAGATCTTGGAGAAGTTTGTGAGTGAAAATCCTTAAGAGGATAGCTATTTAGACACCAAGAAGTTCAAACCAAATTCGTTAATAATAATCCGGATGAACATCTCTGATGGATTTTCTGGGAAGACATATCAAGATGAAAGAAAATGAATGCAAAGAAGGAAAACAAGGAGTCTCAACGTTTACTTTACGTCCTTGATCCAAAAGTCCTAGCTTTGACACCTCTGTTGTTGGACACAAAATGACTGTGAAAGAACATGTCAAAAAACAGCTGTCCATTTCTTGTGAGATATTAAATCTGACTCTTTTGAAGAAGGTTGGCCTTTATAACCCATCGCAGTTAAAAGTGGCAAAGTTGAAAGTTTGTATCATTGAAAGTGTATCACAATGAAGGAGTATATAAATTTCACAATTACAAGAACGCAGATGTCAGAACCAACCAGGAGCAGTGAAAGTCTTTCCTTGAATGTCCACCTGTAGTACCCAGGAGAAAAAGTACAAATAAACAAAAGTAGGAAAAACCTGATGAACACTTTCAAACGATCAAGAGAAGAGACATGTTACGGGACCAGGACCGGAGAAGCTTGAGTTGAGTTTTTGCAGAAAAACCAAACATCAAGGTTAGATAACCAAGGAGGCTCGGCAAAAAGTTGCTTCCAGTTCAGGGGCAACAGTATCTTTGAGAAAGCAAAATGTTGGTATCGATTTGAAAAAACAACACGCTGTTGTGTCATCAGAGTTACTCTTAACCACTCAATTGTTACACCACCTCTTACATCCCCTGTTGTTGAAGAGACCCATTGGACCCATCAAAGATTAAAGTGAAAGCATTGCAGATCGACTGGGATGCTGAAGGAAGGTGGGCAGAAAAAAAAGGCATCGTAAAAGAAGCTAGCATGAAAGAGGGACAAGAAAACAAAAAGTGATTCTAGCAAAAGGGAATCCACACCAGGAAAGGTTTGCAGTTACAACCAAACATTGCAGATGCCACCAGAAGAAGAGTTATCTGTCAGGAATTTGATGAAAGTTTTTCCAAGACTGTTCTTCAAGGAGCATTCTTTTTCCAGTGATGGAGGGGCGGACACCAGAATTCAGGCCTATCACTCCTGAGAGAAGGGCCGTTGACTCCCCAGACTCTCCTGCAGAACTTCATATGGACATGGAAGCCTTTCCACTGAATTGTTCAAGCCCAAACGGATGGTAGATTATGTACACAGTTTAGAGCGCCCAAACCATGACCAGCAACAGGTAGCTGCTTAGAGCACTTGACAGCCTAGTTACTAAAAGGAAAACAGGGTCCAACTGAGATGAGACAAATATTGTACAAATAATTAGAGTTTCAGATGAGGAGATAATAAGAGACAGCAAAGGCATCACCAGGACAGAATAAAAAAAAGCACAAAGATCACCCGAGGCTCAAAAAATAAGTATACATTCACCCGAAGGGCCAAGATCACCTGATAGCCTCATTCCCCAGGCAGTCATCCAGCCATGTGATTATCGTAATCATCTGAAACTTACGTCATAGAAGGTCTAAAATCACCAGGTGAAGCAAGCAAAACAGGGAATTTGGGAGAAAATCACCACAGCGCGCATTAAATCTCCACGTGGCCCTCAATCACTGCTAATCAAAGAACACCAGCAGGGTCAAAGGCCTCCATGGGGATGTCGATCACCTGAAAGCTACAGATTCTCCAGATGCGGCAAAGTTTTCCAGAGGATGAGAGCTGACAAGCTGATGACTCATTACCCTCATTTTTAGATTCATCCCACATGACACACCACTATCACAAGAAGAAGACAGCAGACCAGGGCTTGCTCAACTAATAACTGATGAATCCTACCGCTCATTGAAACTTCTTACGCAACAATCAATGGAGTTCCATTGAAGATGGAAACTTCATGGAAATTCGTGGGGAGAGTTACAAAGTTTGCAGAAAAAGATGCTGCTGTCTAGGCTGTTTGATCTTGAGCAGTCAGACAGTGAGATTTCTTTGCAAGTTTTATCTTTCTAGTACCATCAAAGAAGTGAGAAAATATCAGGACTAGTTAGGTCTGGAAATAATTGCACAGAGGCTGCAGCAATGGCCTTGTGAAGCACGTTCCTGTTTCCAAATCCTCCGCCAAGGCGAAGTCGGACTAGATTTTGGTTGAGAGAAGCAACCAGAAACTCTCTACAAATGATAGTGCTCACAAATCACCAGTGGCCCAAATTTCAAGAAGGAGGAAGAACTGAGAATTGAAGTTGCGGACTCATGTAGCGAGAAATTTCCAGGCATGGACAGGGACAGGAAATCACCAATCCTTAGAGAAGATAGGGTTGGACAAAACCGTGATGAAAGAAGCAGCAGGACAAACTTAATGAAGTATCACAATACTTTAGGGACAAAGCAAAGGCTGAGCGACGAACTGCAATCACCAGAAAGAAAAGCGCAGAAGCCCGGTTCGCCAAGACAATTCTGGAACCGGGGCAAGCCCAATTAAACAAACATTACCCCTATGAGAGAGGAACCAGGAGCCCAGGAAGACAAGTATCTGGTATGACCTAAGCACAACCTGTCAGCCCTGTTAAGACAGATTTACAATGTGACTCATCAGAAGCCCATGGCCAAGTTAAACAAGTACCTTAATCATTCCAGGAATTGAACCGTTCAAGTCCACCAAGGAAAGCTGGAGGAGCAAATAATTGACTCTTACAATAGTTTCTTTCAAAATACATTCACCAACATTAGCCCAACACGCTTGCCTTCTACCACAGCCAATCCATCTACCCAAAAATCATCAACAGTGATAAAGTTCGGACTTTGCCTGTACGCCCTGTTCAACAGATTCAAGAGCCTTCCACAAGCTATCAGACCAAAACCATTTGCCGAGGTCTTCCATCCCAGTTCGAGAAGCAAAATTACAACATCACAAGATGCACATTAGAGCCTAGACCAAGGCCAAGAGATGGAGATCCGAGAGAAGCTGTGTTTCTTGACGAAGATTCAAGACAGCAGTCCGTGTTCCACGTCATAGATCCACATTAGCCACAGCGGGATGTAAAGAGTATAGATATCCAAAAAAAGCCCAAGAGTTACCACAGGTTGATTCGGAGATCAAATAAGGAAAACGTTCAGTTCAGAGAAATCCAATCTCTATAAACACCAGCAGTCTTTGCAGAACCGCCATGAAAAAATTTGGCAGGTTGTCACTTTGCGGCGCTTACTTTCTTCTTTCAATCTGAGGTTGGAAATCAAAATGTTTCTTCCAGAGAAGCTGTTTTGCAGCATTGGAGTTATGCCAGTACGAGGGAAACGGAACAAAATCTGCAGTAGAACTACACAAATGGGAATACTTACAGCAAAAGATGCGTGGGTTCAAGGGCAGAAGCCTCAAAGTCAAGCCATACAAGATTGTTTAAATGGTAAGGAAAATAATGCAAAAAATCACAAGCTCTAGTCTGCAAAGAACAGTAAACCATCGGGCTAACTGCATCAGGAGAGGCTCAGCGGGATTGACATGAAAGTGGAGTTTCTTCCACCTGTAGCAAAAAGGTATTATATAAGGAAGTTTCACGCGTCATTAAACCAAGATAACTCAGAGTTAAGTGGTGAAAGATTGAATCAGGGGTTAAGCCATAATCAATGTTCTAACACAGATATGTGGAGCGTTTGAGCTCTGGAAAGAAGATTCCATCATCTCAGAGAAAAGAACGTTTCTACAGTGGAGGAGAAGAAGATGTTTCTCCTTCTGCTTGTGCCGATGAAGAGTGGCAGAGGCAATGAAACGGAAGAAGCCTCAATCAGCCAGCCTCCAATGGGCAACGCTTATTGCAGTCCTTGCGCAACAGTCACTTATAGTTCCACTATTGAGTTTAAGGGAGGGTAGCTTGCAGAAGGACTGTGACGGACACCAGAACGGGAAAAAGAGTTAGAATTCATAAAAAGCCTGTGTCTGATGAGAAAAATGTCTTTCCAAAAGTATTTGGTCCAAATGCACAGCAGCTGGAAGAAGACATGGGTTTGTATCTGTCAGTGGAGAAACAAGAAGAGATTATGACACCGTCGATATTATTGCCTTGCAAGGAATGAGGAGATTACTCAGATGCGAGTGTAGTGAAAAAGGTTGCTTTCCGATTTGCATAATGAGGAGAATTGTGGCAATGTAGTTCTGAGAAGCACCAAAAAGCATTATGAGCATGTGGTTTTTTGCTGTGCAGCAACAAGACGTTAAGCCACCTCTCTTGGCATAGATGTTCCAGCAGCACTGTGCATGACAGAGCAGTTAAAAACAAGTGAGCACGCAGAAGAGCTAAAAACTGCCTGCGTTTGCTTTTTGGAAGAAAAGGTTCAGCAGCTTATTGAAGTTGGAGAGTAAAGCTTTGAAAAGAGGGCATGGGTCACAGAGCAAAAAATTCACTCAAGTTCACACTGTGTCACGTTCCAATTTAACAACTCCTCCAGAAAGAGTCAGTTTCAGCATGGCCTTCACCCAAGGTTTCCTCAGAAGAACTTGACAGTTTTTGACCCAAAATCAAGCAGAGGATGTAAAGTAAATGAGCATATTAAATGTTAAATAAAACTGCTCAGAATTTTTCCAATCCTTCGGTTACACAGGAAACAAAATGCTTAATGTTCTCATGACAGCATTCTCATTGGAGATAATTTCTGCTAACATCTCCAAAGAGTGCGAAGTTGGTATGACAATTCCAGGAACACATTTGTAAAATGATAAAGGAAGCCGATTCCCACAAATCAACTCATAAAGAAATGTTAAAACCAACCTATTCATCAGGCTGAGGTACATCACAAACACCCCCAAAGGCTCCTGGACGGGGTATCCACAGCGTTCTGCACAAAGCTGGGGAAATGCTCAGTGGTGTTTGGAAGCATATCAAAGCCACTATCAACTTAGAGCCACATCGAAAAGCAGAGGGAATTCGAATTTCCACCGCCAACACCCTCTAAAAAACCTCCTGGATGAAGACAAAGCTTAGTGCGCAATAGAACTTCTTGGAGATGACGGAATACATCGTCTTCCTCTGGCTTGTGATTCTGAGATCACATTACTCACATGTCATCGTGAGGTTCACAAGGTGCATTTTCCTGACCCTCCCATGTCATTAAGTACAGCCACCATCGCCCGACTGCTCGTCAGCAAGATGATCATGCACAGGCAACATAAAATATCACAATTACCAAAACTGTTTCTCTAAAGAAGTATACCTTTAAGATTTGTGATGACACAGAAAAATAAGACATGAAATAAATCTGAAATGACAATCATACATTGTTTGCCACTAAATAACATTCGCACTTGCTTCTAAGGTGTTCCAAGGTTTTCCCACTACTGGACTCAAAAGCAGAAATCACCGAGCTCTTTGCATGAGAGCAATGAAGGGCAGGAAGGTGGGCAGGATTGTTCAAACAACAGAGCGTTCATTTCAACAACAACAGCTAGTATTTCACATGACACAGATGCCACTTGAGGTAGACTCACTGGATGGTCTATAGCTTCCTAGTGAGAGGATGAGAATACACAAGCAGACGGAAGCAGCAAAAAACAGGTTGCTTGACTGGGCGCACAGGTTCGGGGATGCTTACCAGTTAGGCTAAAGGTAACTGGTTCCCACTTGAATGCAACTGTATTTCTGTGAATGATGAATCTACTGGTAAGTCATCAAGCAGTGGTCATACCACAAAGAGTGAACTATCAACGGAGCATCATTCTGATTCCCCTTCTTACAGATCAATTCAGTCTGGAAGGCAAGACATCCAAATCCGAGTTATGCTGGGCAATGCCGTTTTCACTGTCACCTACTTTGCCTAGTTAAAGGCCAAAAATTGACCCTTGGGAAAGCATGCATGAAGAAGATTGGCTTAGGAGATCAGCAGAAAGCCCAGCGGAGAAAATCTCTCTCTTGAACCGAGGAAACATCGCTCCGTACGAGCAATTCGTCGATCTTTCCGGTGAAACGTGTTGCAGAACAAAAGATTCTGATCATATTCTCTGGGGGAAAGGCGATTAATATTCCAATAGATGTATGCAAGTACGGCTACTAGGGGTATGCAAATGCGTTCTACGCGGACGTCACAAAACTAGTGAATCGGAATCAACGTTTTTCGGAACAACATATGTAAAATCGGACAAACGATGAATTTCGATGCCGCGCACTTTATTACGGACGTGTCCTAC
>CM068957.1:151656358-151666846 GCA_035128595.1 Eptatretus atami | reverse complement strand
TTGGAGATGAGACAACTTCGGCTTACGGAAGATTCTGGTGGAGGTGGAGGTGGTGGTGGAGGAGATTTGAAGGTCTCATCACACTTTATCGCTCAATGTAATTGATACAATTTTTTTTTTTTTAATTCACTTTATCGCTTTAAACCTAATTCTACAATTTTTTTTTTACATTTTATTTTTTTTATTCCCTTTGCCGTTACACTTAATTGCTACAATTAAGTGTAACGACCCTTATTGTAATTAATTGCTAACGACCCTACTCAACGAGATAACAAAAGAGAACTGAAAAGAGTGGAGTGGCGGGAGATGCGTGAAAAGGCGGGAGATGCGGGTGTTCGCTTGCTTGGCTGCGCGCGTCTCAAAGCTCGCTCCACTCGTAACTCGGATCTAGACTCGTAACACAAAGCAAAAAATCGTCCGAGCAACGGCTCGTAACTCGGAATACTCGTAAGTTAGTGCATTCGTATGTCAAGGTATTACTGTATATATATATATATGTATATGTATGTATATATTATATATATATATATATATATATATATTATATATATATATGTACATATCTATATGATATAATAATATGTGTATATTATTATATATATTGTATATATGTATATATATGTATATACACAGTGGACTACTCGTAAGTCGTCACCATCGGGACCGAGAAAAACGTGACGACTTAGACGTGTGACGACTTACGCGTATGCGAACATTCATGATGAATGCCGAAACATTCAACAACAAACAACAACAAACAACAATGCCGACATTTGCCGAAACCAGATGATGAGCGCGTCATCGACATCTTCAAAGGACCACACATTTCACGCGTTTCACACTTACCACCAGCCTCGCGATCTTCTCCACTTGTCCAAATATCTTGCCCTACTTCAGATACGTTCATGTCTACCCGTTTGTGTCGCACTTCTCAGCTTATGGGCTGTTTTCTTCATCAGTGGGTTTGCCTCACAAAACTTGATAATGTCGTATTTTTCTTGGTAGGTTTTGGTTGTAAGCTTACGCTTCGTCGCCATCGTCCTGCCTGCAGTGCGATCAACGTGTGTACATATCCAAAGTAGAATGACGACTGTCATCACGACGACCACGGCTTATGACCCCGTCTTGCATAATACCCAATACACTACTCAATGCCCAGCTTCACGGCCTAGCCTGGCCACACACTGAGCCAGAGACCACCGTGGTCGCTGACTGAGCTGAACGCAGCGCAGTTAAAATAACCTATCACTGGCGGTGTACACCAATGAGCGCGCATCACGATTCCATGAAATCGGGCTTCTCACGAGGCAAGCATTCCGTGTGACGTTAGGCGTGGTAATTTACTTGAGTTTCCATTACGCGGGAACGGACAACATCTGACGACTTAGACGAAGTGACGACTTAGAAATGACGACTTAAAGACTTTATTCAAAGGGATTTAACATTAGATAAATTCGGACTTTTTGGCGCTGCCGACTTAGGCGAAGTGACGAGTTACACGCTGCCGACTTGCGCGTAGTCTTCTGTGTATATATATATATAATAATTATAATATATATATATATATTATATATATATATATATATTATATATGTGTGTGTATATATAATATATATATATATATATATAGTATATATATATATATATGTATATATATGTATGTATATGTATTTATGTATATATCAAGAGTTTTGATCTAATAAGTTTATTTTGGAATATGAATTGAAGAATGGTAACCTTCTTACATTCATTACCTACCTTCACTTGTCACACTTTTGGTTTCCATTTGATTCAGTCATCTGTGCTTGTTCCACGCATCCCTACTCCTTTTTCTTGTGTGAAATTTTCTGATCTCTGAATGATGATGCAAGACATGCTTAAAAACTAATGATTGACTTTGTTATATATTTACTGTTATGAATGGACTGACTAATATTATTAACCAAAGTCTCTTTTTCTTCTTCTTCTTCCCTATTTTTGTTATCCTTTCATCACTCTCGTTATGATTTTGGTTTGCATTTTTTTCACTTAAATCAAAGGTGGCCGTGAGCAGTGGAAACACCGCTCCTACCTCTGGGGTGAAGCCACTCCTCCAAGGTTAAAGGCATCGGTCTTTTCTCCTACATCTTGCTCGACCAGTCAAGAACTCCTCAAAGAAGTGGTGGAGATGAAACGAGACTTGATGAGAGTCACATCAATTCTTAAGTCTGATGGAAAAGATATAGCAAAAGCAATTCATGAAGAGACAAAATCTCCCATCAGAATTGAAGAGTTAGGTGTAGAACCCCTTGAGCTCGTGGAAAAAGTTAGAGAAGATCTTGAGAAAGTGAGTGAAATCCTTAAGAGGGATAGCTATTTAGACACCAGAAGTTCAAACAAATTCTTAATAAATAATCCGATGAACATCTCTGATGGATTTTCTGGAAGACATATCAAGATGAAAGAAAATGAATGCAAAGAAGGAAACAAGGAGTCTTCAACGTTACTTTACTCCTCTGATCCAAAGCTTCCTAGCTTTGACACCTCTGTTGTTGGACACAAAATGACTGTGAAAGACATGTCAAAAACAGTGTCATTTTCTTGTGAAGATATTAAATCTGACTCTTTGAAGAAGGTTGGCTTTTATAACCCATCGCCAGTTAAAAGTGAGCAAGTGAAAGTTGTATCATTGAAAAGTGTTCACAATGAAGGAGTATATAAATTTCACAATTACAAGAACGCAGATGTCAGAACAACCAGAGCAGTGAAAGTTCTTCCTGAATGTCCACCTGTAGTACCCAGGAGAAAAAGTACAAATGAAACAAAAGTAGAAAAACCTGATGAACACTTTCAAACGATCAAGAGAAGAGACATGTTACGGGACAGACCGGAGAAGCTTGAGTTGAGTTTTGGCAGAAACCAAACATTCAAGGTAGATAACCAAGGAGGCTCGGCAAAAGTTGCTTCCAGTTCAGGGTGCAACAGTATCTTTGAGGAAAGGCAAAATGTTGGTATCGATTTGAAAAACAACACGTGTGTGTCATCAGAGTTACTCTTACCACTCAATGTTACACCACCTCTTACATCCCCTGTTGTTGAAGAGAAACCCATTGGACCCATCAAAGATAAAGTGAAAGCATTGCAGATGCGACTGGATGCTGAAGAAGAGGGCAGAAAAAAAGGCATCGTAAAAGAAGCTAGCATGAAAGAGGACAAGAAACCAAAAAGTGATTTAGCAAAAGGAATCCACACCAGAAAGGTTTGCAGTTCACCAAACATTGCAGATGCACCAGAAGAAGGAGTATCTGTCAAGGAATTGATGAAAGTTTTTCAAAGCTGTTCTTCAAGGGAGCATTCTTTTTCCAGTGATGGAGGGCGGACACCAGAATTCAGGCCTAGCACTCCTGAGAGAAGGCCGTTGACTCCAGACTCTCCTGTCAGAACTTCATATAGGACATGGAAGCCTTCCACTGAATTGTCAAGCCCAAAACGGATGGTAGATATGTACACAGTTAGTAGCCCAACCATGACAGCAACAGGTAGCTGTAGAGCACTTGACAGCCTAGTTACTCAAAGGAGAAACAGGGTCACTGAGGATGAGACAAAATTGTACAAAATAATTAGAGTTTCAGATGAGGAAGATAATAATGAGCAGCAAAGCATCACAGACAGAATAAAAAAGCAACAAAGATCACCCGAGGCTCAAAAAATAAAGTATACATCACCCGAAGGGCCAAGATCACCTGATAGCCTCATTTCCCCAGGCAGTCAATCCAAGCCATGTGATTATCGTAAATCATCTGAAACTTACGTCATAGAAGGTCTAAAATCACCAGTGAGCAGCAAACAGGGAATTGGGAGAAAATCACCACAGCGCATTAAATCTCCACGTGGCCCTCAATCACCTGCTAATCAAAGAACACCAGAGGGTCAAAGGCCTCCATGGGGATGTCGATCACCTGAAAGCTACAGATCTCCAGATGGGCAAAGTTTTCCAGAGGATGAGGAGCTGACAGCTGATGACTCATTACCCTCATTTTTAGATTCATCCCACATTGACACACCACTATCACAAGAAGAAGACAGCAGACCAGGCTCTGCTCAACTAATAACTGATGAATCCTACCGCTCATTGAAACTTCTTACGCAACAATCAATGGAGTTCCATGAAGATGAACTCACTGAAATTCGTGGGGAGAGTTACAAGTTTGCAGAAAAGATGCTGCTGTCTGAGGCTGTTGATCTTGAGCAGTCAGACAGTGAGGATTCTTTGCAAGTTTATCTTTCTAGTACCATCAAAAGAAGTGAGAAAATATCAGGACTAGTTAGGTCTGGAAATAATGCACAAGAGGCTGAGGCAATGCCTTGTGAAGCACGTTTTCCTGCTTTTCCAAATCCTCCGCCAAGGCGAAGTCGACTAGATTTTGGTGAGAGAGCAACAGAACTCTCTACAAATGATAGTGCTCACAAATCACCAGTGGCCCAAATTTCAAGAAGGAGAGAAGAGACTGAGAATGAAGTTGCGACTCATGTAGCGAGAAATTCCAGCATGGACAGGGACAGGAAATCACCAATCCTTAGAGAAGATAGGGTTGACAAAACCGTGAAAGAAGCAGCAGACAAACTTAATGAAGTATCACAATACTTTAGGGACAAAGCAGAAAGGCTGAGCGACGAACTGCAATCACCAGAAAGAAAGCGCAGAAGCCCGGTTCGCCAAGACAATTCTGAACCGGGCAGCCCAATTAAACAAACATACCCCATGAGAGAGGAACCAGGGAGCCCAGGAAGACAAGTATCTGGTATGACCAAGCACAACCCTGTCAGCCCTGTAAGACAGATTTACAATGTGACTCATCAGGAGCCCATTGGCCAAGTAAAACAAGTACCTAATCATTCCAGAATTGAACCGTCAAGTCCACCAAGGAAGCTGGAGGAGCAAATAATGACTTCTTACAATAGTTCTTTCAAAAGACATTCACCAACAGTTAGCCCAACACGCTTGCCTTCTACACAGCCCAATCCATCTACCCAAAATCATCAACATGATGATAAAGTTCGGACTTTGCCTGTAAGCCCTGTTCAACAGATTCAAGAGCCTTCCACAGCTATCAGACCAAAACCATTGCCGAGGTCTTCCATCCCAGTTCGAGAAGCAAAAATACAACATCACAAGATGCACATAGAGCCTAGACCAAGGCCAAGAGATGAGATCCGAGAAGCTGTGTTTCTTGACGAAGATCAAGACAGCAGTCCGTGTCCACGTCATAGATCCACATTAGCCACAGCGGATGTAAAGAGTATAGATATCCAAAAAAGCCCAAGAGTTACACAGGTGATTCAGGAAGATCAAATAGAAAACGTTCAGTTCAGAGAAATCCGATCTCCTATAACACAGCAGTCTTTGCAGAACCGCCATGAAAAAATTGGAGGTTGTCACTTGCCGGCGTACCTTTCTTCTTTTCAATCTGAGGTTGGAAAATCAAAATGTTCTTCCAGAGAAGCTGTTGCAGATGGAGTTATGCCAGTACAGAGGGAAACAAAATCTGCAGTAGAAACTACAACAAAGGGAATAACTACAGCAAAAGATGCAGTGGGTTCAAGGGCAGAAGCCTCAAAGTCAAGCATACAAGATTGTTTAAATGGTAAGGAAATAATGCAAAAAATCACAAGCTCTAGTCTGCAAAGAACAGTAAACCAATCGGGGCTAACTGCATCAGAGAGGGCTCAGGGATTGAATGAAAGTGGAGTTTCTCCACCTGTAGCAAAAAGGTATTATATAAGGAAAGTTTCACGCGTCATTAAACAAGATAACTCAGAGTTAAGTGGTGAAAGATGGAATCACAGGGGTAGCCATAATCAATGTTCTAACACAGATAGTGAGCGTGAGCTGGAAGAAGATTCCATCATCTCAGAGAAAGAACGTTCTACAGTGGAGGAGAAAGAAGATGTTTCTCCTTCTGCTTGTGCCGATGAGAGTGGCAGAGGCAATGAAACGGAAGAAGCCTCAATCAGCCAGCCTCTCATGGGCAACGCCTTATGCAGTCCTGAGCAACAGTCACTTATTAGTTCCACTATTGAGTTAAGGGAGGTAGCTTGCAGAAGGACTGTGACGGACACAGAACGGGAAAAAGAGGTAGAATTCATAAAGCCTGTGTCTGATGAGAAAAATGTCTCCAAAGTATTTGGTCCAAATGGACAGCCAGTGGAAGAAGGACATGGGTTTGTATCTGTCAGTGGAGAAACAGAAGAGATTATGACACCGTCGGATATTATTGCCTTGCAAGAAGTTGAGGAGATTAGCTCAGATGCGAGTGTAGTGAAAAAGGTTGCTTCCGATTTGCATAATGAGGAGAATGTTTGGCAATGTAGTTCTGAGAAGGCACCAAAAAGCATTATGAGCACTGTGGTTTTTGCTGTGCAGCAACAAGACGTTAAGCCACTCTCTGGCATAGATGTCCAGCAGCACTGTGCATTGACAGAGCAGTTAAAACAAGTGAGCACGCAGAATGAGCTAAAACCTGCCTGCGTTGCATTTTTGGAAGAAAAGGTTCAGCAGCTTATTGAAGTGGAGAGTAAAGCTTTGAAAGAGGCAGTGGTCACAGAGCAAAAATTCAGCTCAAGTTCACACTGTGTCACGTCCAATTTAACAACTCCTCAGAAAGAGTCAGTTTCAGATGCCTCACCCAAGGTTTCCTCAGAAGAACTTGACAGTTTGACCCAAAATCAGCAGCAGGATGATAAAGTAAATGAGCATATAAATGTAAATAAAACTGCTCAGAATTTTTCCAATCCTTCGGTTACACCAGGAAACAAAATTGCTAATGTTCTCATGACAGGCATTCTCATTGGAGATAATTCTGCTAACATCTCCAAAGAGTGCGAAGTGGTGATGACAATTCCAGGAACACATTGTAAAATGAAAAAGGAAGCCGATTCCCACAAATCAACTCATAAAGAAAATGTTAAAACCAACCTATCATCAGCTGAGGTACATCACAAACACCCCAAAGCTCCTGGACGGGGTTCCACAGCGTCTGCACAAGCTGAAAGTGGCAGTGGTGTTTGGAAAGAGCTATCAAAAGCACTATCAACATTAGAGCCACATCGAAAGCAGAGGGAATTCGAATTTCCACCGCCACCACCTCTAAACCTCCTGGATGAAGACAAAGCTAGTGCCAGCATAGAACTTCTTGGAGATGACGGAATGACATCGTCTTCCTCTGCTTGTGATTCTGAGATCACATTACTCACATGTCATCGTGAGGTTCACAAGGTGCATTTTCCTGACCCTGTCATTAAAGTACAGCCACCATCGCCCGACTGCTCGTCAGCAGATGATCATGCACAGGCAACAGAAAATATCACAATACCAAAAACTGTTTCTCTAAAGAAGTATACCTTTAAGATTTGTGATGACACAGAAAAAATAAGACATGGAAATAAATCTGAAATGACAAGTCATGACATTGTTGCCATAAATAACATCAGCACTGCTTCTAAGGTGGTTCCAAGTTTTCCCACTACTGACTCAAAAGCAGAAATCACCGAGCTCTTTGCAGAGAGCAATGAAGGGCAGGAAGGTGGGCAGGATGTTCAAACAACAGAGCGTTCATTCACAACAACAGCTGAGTTTTCACATGACACAGATGCCACTGAGGTAGACTCACTGGATGGCTATGAGCTTCCTAGTGAGGAGGATGAGAATACACAAGCAGACGGAAGCAGCAAAAACAGGTTGCTTGACTGGGCCGCACAGGTTCGGGATGCTACAGTAGCTAAAGGTGACTGGTTCCCATTGGATGCAACTGTATTTTCTGTGAATGATGAATCTACTGGGAAGTCATCAAGCAGTGGTCATACCACCAAGAGTGAACTATCAACGGAGCATCATTCTGATTCCCCTTCTACAGATCAATTCAGTCTGGAAGGCAGACATCCAATCCGGAGTATGCTGGGCAATGCGTTTTCACTGTCACCTACTTTGCCTAGTAAAGGCCAAAAATTTGACCCTTGGGAAAGCATGCATGAAGAAGATGGCTTAGGAGATCAGCAGAAGCCCAGCGAGCAAAAAACATTTCGGCTGTTACTACCTAGTGAGGGCATTCAGAAATCTCCAGCTAATTCTCCAGATGATGTCACCCCGACAGCACACACACCTACTGACCCAGAGAGCACACCCACCAGTGAACGAAATATGTTTCCCTTTCCATTTCGTGAGGGAAAGCTGTTTGAAATGACTCGTAGTGGAGCTATCGATGTTGGGAAGAGAGAAGAGGGGAACACCACTGAAGAAAAAACACCTGCCAGTATTCTGAAGAATGACAAGAGTGTGAAAGTAGCAGAGGAAGCCTCAACCTCACCATATCAGGCTAAAGACACACCTGCTTCCTCTCTGCAAGAAAGTGGCGACTCTGTAGATCCATTCAATTCCTCTACCTGGACAGAGCAAGAGTTAAAGTCTCTACGTGGGGCATCACAAGATCCTTTTGCATCACTTTGGGATTCAGTCGAAGAAAAAATAGTTTCATCGATGACTATGAGATCTGACTCTAAGTCTCGGATTCCAATTAAGATGGGCATATCTGCATCTGCAAAGATTCCGAAGAAAGATTCTGTTTGTCCTGATACGATTGATGAGGTGAAGAATTTAGAATGCACCATCGTAGAAAATGAAACTCTGATTCCCTGTTCTACATTTGATGAAACAAATTCTGAATTCAAGCAAAACGATCTCCCAAAGGTTGAGTCATCCAATGAATTAGAAGGTAACATTTCAGGAGGAAGTAATTCACATTTGGAAAAGCAACAGATGGTGGAGGTGGAATTGGTTTGTGAACAGAACAAAGTCGAGTGCAAAAATTCACTCGCATGTATTTCTGATAACAATAATACTTGCGATGTTGGAAATGAATCAAATAAGTCACAAAGCAATGTAGTTGTAACAGAATCCACTCAAAATGTTATTAATGACAGCAACAGTAATATCACATGCAAGCTCAGTCAGCACAGTGCCCAAAAAGACTCGAGGGTTATTGAAACAACAACCTCTCATCAATTCTTACCAAAAGTGAAAGTTTTCGGGACAACTTGCTCACCTGGTAGAAGTGCTTCTTCCACTGCAGGTATTTCGGGAAAACCTAAAAGTGAAATTACAGCTAAAAGTGAAGTTTCTACCAATCCCATTAAAGCTGATAAACAGGTGTCAAGAAAGAAACCTCACAAGGAAGTTGTATTGCAAGCAAAGCCTCAACTAACATTAGAAGCTTCAGATTCTTGTAAAGAAAATGCATTCCAAACAAAGTCACCATCAAAGACTGTCGTATCTTCTTCTTCATCTTCTACCTCTCCCCCTTTCTCTGCATCCGCCACTGTTTCCAAGAGTGCCACAAAGAAGAATATCTCAGCAGGGAACAATGCTTCAAAGGCTCCCATATCACCTGTTCAAAAGGTCTCAGAACAGCAAATGCATCGTTCTTCAAAGTCCATACCAATTGCAGAACAACGCTACAATTCTTGTCAAAAGCAAGTCCCATTGAGCACAGAGAAGGGACGACATAAAATCTCACAATCATCTGCTTCCTCAAAGCCCTTGACTGCTCTTAAATCCCAGGGAATTTCTAACCTCACACATCCAAATAAGCAAAAATCCTCTGCTTATACTGTTGTCACTCCTGAGGTGTCCTCACAAGACAGTTCAGGGCAAGTGCTGTCTTCAACCATGGTAGGACAAATTGCAAAGGTTGAGATGAAAACGAAGCTGAGTTTCAAGCACAATTCAGCCTCCAAAAATCAGGACAACAATTCACCACTTGAAGACAAAAGTCAAGGCAATGAATGTGATGCTGCAAAACAGTGCGTTAAAACCCTCTCTCCAACGGTTCACAGTGGGGGCATCCACGAGGTGGTCACGAGGTCCAAAAAATCCGAGAGCATTGCAGTCAAACAGCGCACGGAAAAGGTATTTCATACACAGCGTTCAAAATCCCAAAATATTCATGGCGAATCAAGGGATGCCCATGCCAAATCCAAATCCAAATTGCCCATGAGGGAAACCCCTGGAGTAGCATCGATGGCCAACAAATCAAACAATCAAAATACACCAGAAATGTCACGAAACTATCGTGATATTAAACACAAAGCTGATGCACCTCGCGGTAAGCCCACTACTAGAATGAAGCCTGATTCCGAGTTACTCTTGAAATCTAGAATTCCCGTGAGGCATCGAAGCTCTGATTCAGATTCAGATTATAAGGCTCAGGCTGAGAGAATCCAAGGGAGAAAATCCAAGGTTGTTGCAACAAAGCCCAAGTCATTACAATCTCGGCTACCTGTTAAAACCAATAAAGAACAGGCACATAATTCGGAATGTCTCTTCAGTGAATTAGACAAACAACCACAAAGATTTTCTAAAAAGCAAAGGAACAATGGTGGTGCCAAACATCGTGAAGAAGGCTTGTGCTCGACGGAGGAAGAAGACAGTAACATCTTTGACGCCTCCACAGAATC
>CM068957.1:151599106-151615592 GCA_035128595.1 Eptatretus atami | reverse complement strand
AAAACTTATTTGTTTTCTCGCTCTTTACCTTACCTCCTCCATCACCGAAATTTGTTTACCTCCACCACCGAAGGTGAAGGAGATTATGTTTTCACCACTTTCTGTATTTGTTTGTTTTAGTTATCTGTTTGTGTGCAGGAAATCTCAAAAAGTTGTGGATGGATCCGGATGAAATTTTGTGGACAGATTCGATGTGTGACAGAGACGAAATGATAATATTTTGGTGAAGATCCGTATCCGGATCTGGATAATGGAATTTTAAAAGTGATTCTTCACCATTGAGAGATATGGCAAAAAACAATATATAGCATGATATCTCGAAAAGTTGTGGACAGATTCGGATGAAACTTGGTGGATATGTTGAGTGTGTGGCAATGACGAATTGGTTCGATTTTTTTATTTTTTGGATACACTTTCGAGGCTCCTATGAAAGCTAACACAGAACATACAACAAGGGGAGAGGAGACGAGAGTTGGGGGGGGGCGGGTAGGGGGGAGAGGGAAGGAAAAAATAGTGGCATATGGACATGAGGAGATCTTTGGAAGGGAGAGGGTTGGGGTGGGGGTACACAAGGTAAACATGGGGGGGGGGGTAGGGAGAGGAAAGGAAAAAAACAGTGGAATAGGGACATGAGGAGATCTTTGGAAGGGAGAGGGTTGGGTGGGGGTACACAAGTAAACAGGGGGGGGAGAGGAAAGGAAAAAAACAGTGGAATAGGGACATGAGGAGATCTTTGGAAGGGAGAGGGTGGGTGGGGGTACACAAGGTAAACATGGGGGGGGGGGTAGGGAGAGGAAAGGAAAAAACAGTGGAATAGGGACATGAGGAGATCTTTGGAAGGGAGAGGTTGGGTGGGGGTACACAAGGTAACATGGGGGGGGGGGGCGAGGGAGAGGAAAGGAAAAAACAGTGGAATAGGGACATGAGGAGATCTTTGGAAGGGAGAGGGTTGGTGGGGGTTCACAAGGTAAACAAGATGAACATGACAGGGACTTTCAGGAAGGAAAGCAGGGAATTTGAAGGAGGTGGGTTTGGAGTGGATCAGCAGGGGTAGAAAAGATCGTATTTTTGAATGAGGGAAGATAAGAGATGGTGGTGAACAGTTGTTTAGACGACATGGAGAGAAGAGTGGGATTGAAGAGGGTGTGGGACTTTGTTCCAATGGTGGGAATAAAGAGGATTGAAAGAGAGAGGGAGAGCAGTGATTCATGAAGTTTTGGTGAAGATCCAAATCCGTATCTGGATGCGAGAATTATTTCATTTTTAAAGTGATTCTTCATCATTGAGAGAGAGGGCCAAAAATGATGTAGTACCGTATGGCATGATATTTCATTGAAAAATGTATTGGGCCCGATATGTTCTCGTGGATCAGGGATTATGTGTGCGGAGGTATGCACTCCACCAAGTGCCCTTCTTGTCTTTTATGATTTGGTTTTTAATTGATGACTCCAAATGCACAGAAATTGAAGGATGGAGGGCAAGGTTTTGTGGTTGGTGTGGTTGTGGGGTTGGTGGGGCTGTTGTGGGGGGAGTGAGATCTGATTAACACACATTTGTGTCATGTGACTGCAAACTACTTTTTTAAATCCCTCTTTGTTTCGGATTACGTATTTTTAATACAGGCAGCTGTGGTTTCGTAATGATAGGTGGTGATGATTTATGGTGTGGGTAGGTGCAAGGAAGGTAGTTCAGAAGAAGAAGAGGGGTGGGAGGGTGGTGGTGTAAGAGAGGAAGGTTAAAAAAAATGAAGAGAATGTGGGGAAAAACCATTGGAGAGAGACAAAAATTATATCTTTAATTACCTTATATGCAATAATAGCATGGTCGAGTTTCTTATCGACTCAAATGAAGAACAGTAAATCTCCAGGCAATGAAACAACAATTTGGTAGGTCATTAAATGTAACAATGTTTATTGTTTTTTGCAGTTTAAAGAGTCCTGTCACAGGGGGCACAGCAGCAGGAGAGAGAAGTGATCACCAAAGGCATCAGGTACGTGACTCTCTAACCATATAGCTGCAGGTGAGAACATCTGTATGGAATCTTTAGCTGCGTTTTATTGCTCACCACAAAGTTGCCTGTACACGAACATTAATACACATGCCAAAAAGAACAAAAAATGTCAAAGTTTGGATTGGTCATCAGATTGTGACAGCACATGCTTTTTTTGACTTTTCACTTATTATCAAGATAAAATGAACCACATACTCTGTGCAGAGCGTTGGTGCTGCCGAAGCACTCTCCTCGGCTATTGGGCACAATCCTGGACAGGTCGCCCCTCCGACACAGGATACCAGCATGCTGGCACTCATTTTGCCGACCTCAGAAGGATGACAGGCAGAGTCAACCCCACCTGGTATTAGTTCAACTGCTGAGTGGGATTTGAACTCAGTATCCTAGGATCCCAAGCCCACCATCCTCAGCATTAAGCCAACACCAGACATGAATAATTATGATTCTGTACAGGTTAAGTGAGTCATGCTGGACTCACGTTCACATCTACTATAAATTACAAAGCGTGACATCTGCCCGTGCGTTTGTATGTTTGCATGTTCGTCTGTCTTCTGTTTCCGGCACCCGCTTCTGGTGCCCACATCCGGCGCTGCGTTTGAAAAGCTCCGCACACAGATAAAGCTCAAAATTCAACCAGAAGAATTGCATGATACCAAAGGAGATGTATTTTAAACGTATAAATACAACAAGGAATCATGGTTTGTTTATTAACAGTGCGTTAAGATACGAACTGTGCCCACATGATGTCCTCGAGGTACGAACACACACTTCTAAGCTGTCGAGCCTGGGTTTGAATCCCGGCCCAGCTATGAACTGTCATCCCGGTATTTCACACACTAGGTGAATCATCAATGTGTGTGCCATCCCTTCGATGGATGTTGAATTGTATGCCCTGTCTACCGACATTAGTTGGCTTTGTATACACAAAAACTGTCGTTGGTTGGCAAGCATTTGGCAGGCTTGATGGGTCGAATGGTCTCTTTCTGTGTTAACATTCCTTGGAAGGGAAGTCATCTGTTATACATTGCGAACCGTGGTGTCTGTCCGTACGTTAGTCTGTCTCCTGTTTACGGCGGCCGCTTCCTGCGCTGTGTTTGAAAAGCTCGACATTCACTTTTGAAATGATGGAAGAACATGCATGAGTAATGATGATGCTAAATTTTATTTAGGAATCAGAATAGTCTGCCCTCTTTTTAGACAAATTGAATCTCCGTCGCCCAATGTTGCTCCAGCATTCCACGGTGGGTGGTATAAGTCACTAAGAGTTCAGCTCTGAGTGAAACCAAGAGTGCAACATATTAACCTTTTTAAAGTCCATAAAATAGTTTAAATTGATGGATTAACTTAAACTTTTCCCATCAATGCGGACGGGTACTCTTCCTAGTTATAGCATAAAACAAAGCTGTAGACCTGTATTAATTGTGGACAAGTCCTTAACAGGTTATGGATTGTTTTGGCAAGGCATTTTTCTTGGGACGTCACGATATCCTGGAAGTATGCGTACTCACCGCTGAGCTGTGTCGACTGGGTTTGAATCCTAACACGGTTATGAACTGTCTCCTTGGTATTTCACATGCCGGGCGATCTGTTAATGTGTGTGGCGTGACTCAGATGGACATTAATCTGCCCATCCCCTCTGCCACCATTAGTTGCTGGACATTAAAGATCTCATGGTATTCTTTGTGAAGAGTAGCCAAGCTAATTGCTGACACCCTGAACAGATTGCCATTCATGTTCTGATCTATGAGGGACATTGAATGTATCAGTGGAAGAGTTCCACCCCAGATGTCTTACTCATGAAGATGTTATAAATTCATTGTGGAAATATTAATATCCCATCACTGAAAAATGTTTTATTATCTTCTTTACCCCCTTTATTAGGTCATCTCTAACGAGATGACCTAATAAAGCCGGACCAAATGTCCATCCGTCCCTCCGTCCGCTCCTCCGTCCGTCCGTCCATCAACAATTTTTCTTTCGATCTTGATGAAACTTAGTATGTGGGTAGAGGTCGATGAGGTGTTGCACAACGATATAACTTTTGTCCGGGTTCAAGGTCACGAGGTCACGTAAGTTATAAAAATCACCATTTTCAAAACCTATCTAGTCTGCCATTCTACAAGATATTCGGCAACTGTTTATTGATTATGATAGTAAAAAATATTATCTTGTATCTAGCCGGACAAGATTTTGAATTTCCTTCCCGTTTGATCGTCACGTGATCTGGAAGATGGCCAAAAACGCCGATGCGATTTGCAAAGAAGGAAGGAAGGAGAAATGAAATATAAATATAAAACACATTTTTAGCCTTTTATATTTATACATTTTCCGCCGAAGGTGCAAAAGTTTCAAAACCCGAAATGTAAACGTCGCATTTATTTTCAAAATATAATTTCGTGCGCGCGCGCCAAAATGCGAGTCACTTTAACCAAACTGCGCAGTTCGAGCTGCGCAGTAGAACTGCGCAGTAGTCTTCGGTCATAACTGAACATTGAGAACTTGTGGTATTATAGAGTGACCGTCACCCCACACGGGGGTAATTTTAAAATCTATTCTCTTTATTAATTTATGTTCGATTTATTGTAAGTTGTTCTTATGTCAGTTGTAATTTTAATTTGTATAATAATTATTTTACATATCACACAGTATTTCACAGGTGTGCCAATATACAGTTTTAATAACTTTTGGTCGGACAACATGTTTACACTCCCAAAAAGAGATTTTGTTAAACTCGAATGTGCCAAATATAGTCATTTCCATTCTGTATTCAGGAGCTGACAGGGTGGGGGTGTGGGGGGGGACTAGTCAACTGAGAGGAAAGATCTATTCATTGTCAGTTATTCCAGATCCACCAGCCAACTATGTGGTTTCCTGAGCTATGTTAGCTTCCTCAACCACATCACAGGGCTCATCCAACCTGTAGGTGAAGTGACTGGGGCTTCCTCAACCACATCACAAGGCTAGCCCAACCTGCAGGTGAAGTAGCTATGGGGTTTCCTCAACCACATCACAAGCCTAGTCCAACCTGTAGGTGAAGGAGCTATGGGGTTTCCTCAACCACATCACAGGGCTGGTCCAACCTGTAGGTGAAGTGGCTATGGGGTTTCCTCAACGCAGCATCACAGGGCTGTCTAACCTGTAGGTGAAGTGGCTATGGGGTTTCCTCAACCACATCACACGGGCTGGTTACCCTGTAGGTGAAGTGGCTATGGGGTTTCCTCAACCACATCACAGGGCTGGTCTAACCTGTAGGTGAAGTGGCTATGGGGTTTCCTCAACCACATCACAGGCGGCCCAACCTGTAGGTGAAGTGGCTATGGGGTTTCCTCAACCACATCACATGGCTAGTCCAACCTGTAGTGAAGTGGCTATGAGGTTTCCTAAACCACATCACAAGGCTAGCCAACCTGTAGGTGAAGTAGGCTATGGGGTTTCCTCAACCACATCACAGGGCTGGTCCAACCTGTATGTGAAGTGGCTATGGGGTTTCCTCAACCACATCACATGGCTAGTCCAACCTGTATGTGAAGTGGCTATGAGGTTTCCTCAACCACATCACAGGGCTGGTCCAACCTGTAGGTGAAGTGGCTATGGGGTTTCCTCAACCACATCACATGGCTAGTCAACCTGTATGTGAAGTGGCTATGAGGTTTCCTAAACCACATCACAAGGCTAGCCCAACCTGTAGGTGAAGTAGCTATGGGGTTCCTCAACACATCACAAGTGCTAGCCCAACCTGTAGGTGAAGTAGCTATGGGGTTTCCTCAACCACATCACAGGGCTAGTCCAACCTGTAGGTGAAGTGGTATGTGGTTTCCTCAAACACATCACAGGGCTAGTCAAAGCTGTAGGTGAAGTGGCTATGAGGTTTCCTCAACCACATCACAAGGCTAGCCCAACCTGTAGATGAAGTGGCTATGGGGTTTCCTCAACCACATCACATGGCAGGGCTGTCCAACCTGTATGTGAAGTGGCTAATGGGGTTTCCTCAACCACATCACATGGCTAGTCCAACCTGTAGGTGAAGTGGCTTTGGGAGTGAATTCAATGAGCCATGATGTAGAGAAGCCTTCATTATTAAGTTCATCCAATTCAATTATCTTTCACTCCTCTTCATTGCTACATTGATGCATTATAAACAAACAAAGACCACTACGATCACCACAAACATATCTGTCTCAACAATATTTTTTCCCAAAAATATCCAAAGTCGAGCAACACCTTACATAGTCACATTGTCAATCCATCAAGGCTCCAAAAATGTAAATGCAATCTTAAATAAGCTATTTTAAGGGCTCAAGCTTCATGGGGTTTGGGTCATTCGGTTCCATAGACACTTAATGCACAGTGTTATGAAGCCTTTTTGTTGCAGCTAAAATATTTGCTGTAATAACTGAACACTCACCGATGCTGGGAAAACATTCAAGCCGTTAATCAGAACCAGTATGTTCAATTATTAACAAAGTGTTCACTGTAGCACGCATGACCCACTTACAGTGAGAAGCAAATGTCGTCCAAAACTCAATTCCCTATCCATATTCTGAAAGACGCAATCAGTCTACCCCTGCCACAATAATAAATATCTACAACCAATAACAGTTTTGATTCCACAATGTGTGAATTATACACAAAAAGCTAATGGTGAACAAATTAAGAAACAAGAAGGTCAAACATGATTAATTGCATCCGGTTTCCGATGTGAGCTTGTGAGAAAATACACTCGTTACAAACACCTGACCACAAGATGGTGATTATAATTCACTCGGCTTTGCATTTTTGTCACTAAAGCCCTGTGACAAGAAAACACTGTCGTTGACATAGCATTTTATTTTAACACAGATCTAAGGCTCATGGAGTAGAATCGCACACCGGACGAGGATATTAATGGTCATCAATGTATGTTAAAATTAATTTTTAAGACATTAGTTGGCAGTGGACAAACACGTATTGTGTACGGGATTGCAACCCATAATCTGTACTTTGAGCGAGGGGTTCATACGGCACCACTGGCTGAAGTTACCATTTCTAACATGACTTGTGGAATGGCACAAAAAAATAATGCAATGGAATGGTGGATTGAATTGAAGTTTTTCCCACGATTTATGATACTGTCACCTATGATCAAGGATATGGTGGAGTTTTCACTCAATCTCTCTCTCTCTCTCCTTCTCTCTCTCTTCTCTCTCTCTCTCTCTCCTAATGACTCACCGCTGTCGATCTCCTTTAACAAAGAACGTAAATAGCGACATCCCCCCCTTTAAGGCGTGATTGAACATCCGAATAACTCACTACAGCCTACTCATTTCGGCAACATGTGTCCCCTCGCCCCTGTCTCCATGTGGCCGTGCACCACTTGAGCTATCGACACTCCCATCAAGTACACCCAGTGTACTCACTTCGACTATCATCAATGAGCCGTGCTTATAGGAGCTATAAAAATGCATGTCGATACCCTTCCCGTGTCTGGCCTAGCGATCTATACCTAACCCGCGTGCCCTTGCAACGTGGCTCACCGTTGATCCTTGGACGCAATCTTGTCGCATCCTTACCGAATCCATTTACTATTACTGAACAGGTGGCTTCGCAGTCTTCTCTCCAGTTTTTGCTCCGATTAGTCGTGAAATCAGTGGCGCCACAAGCGCTCAGTACGTGTCCCCTATAGAGAGGAGCTCCAATTCGCTAAGCTCTAGATTAGTTATGGATCTACCCATAGCTAGGACTCCAGCTAAATACCACTATCCCGCTAGGAAAGTACTCCGCTTGCTCCTCGTACCACCCACCTAGTCCTTATTCCTAAACCACTAGGCGGCTATCACGCGCGCTGAGCCCCTAAGGCGACCGAACATGTGTACTTTTCCTGGGCTCACGGCAGGGGTAGGACGTGACCCAATCGACTTATCCATCGGACTGGTGCAACCACTCCGTCTCGAGTGTACTTATACACCAAAAATGGCTGACTAAACACACCACGCCTGCGCCGAACTACTCGAGAGAGGAACCGTCGTCCATACTTCCTGAATCCCCTCCAACGCTGTACTTTCTTTATATCGCAATTCCTCATCGATACCCGCCCCGATTATCTTAGATCTAACGGGTGATTTCTATCGCCGATCAGCCCGTGAACGAGTTAAGTCTTAGACACCACCACCACCTATAGCAGATCTCGATGAGCCGCGCAACTGGCAGACTCTGTGCTAATCCAGAGTCAGGGACCATTGCTCACCTCAATTTACATTCGGACCTCCGAACCTGAAACGATCACAGAGCCTAGTCCAATGCCCTTACCCTAATTACGGCCCGTACTCATACTACTCACACTTCAACCACCCGAGGCATATCACCAAGGTGCACTTAACTAGATAATTTATCTCTCTCTCTTCTCTCTCTCTTCTCTCTCCTCTCTCTCTCTCCTGTAAAGTACTCTTGACAGAGAGTTGATGCTACCAAAGAAGGTTCCTGAGCAAAGGTTTTTTAATGGGTGGTTTGCCATTGCCTTCCCAGGAGTAGTTAGTTCAGGAATTTGGAATTTGTTCATGGTGCCGGCAATAGCACACCTACTCTTTGCAACGGGGCACCCATTTAACATACAAGGGGGACAGCACACGCATTGATGAATCACGGTGCCTGTGAAACACCGGGATTTTTGTTTCTAGGTGTTGTCAGGATTCGAACCCAAGCTCGATAGCTTATAGGTGAGTGTGTGTACCTCTAGGCCATCCTGTGTTAGCACAGAGTTTTCAAAAGCATCCACTTACAGGACAATTATACTGTATAATTGATGCATTTTTGATGCACGTTGTAAAGACTTTTAATGAATTGAAGCCCATTATGTATTGGCCATTGAGTGCAGCTTGTGGCTGCTGGTTGCATCATTGGTTGGGACGCGGCTTTTTGCCGCTGATGCAGTGTCCCCCTTACCAGTACACTGGTGCTCATTTTGCCAACCTCGGAAGGATGACAGGCTGAGTCAACCCCCTGGTGTATTAATTCAGCGGCCCAACGGGGCTTGAACTCAGGATCCTGGGATCCCAAGCCGCCACCCTAGCCACTAAGCCAACACCAGGCTCATTATGTATTAAAGACCATAGTCCATAATGTATTAAAGACCATAGTCCATAATGTATTAAAGACCATAATCCATAATGTATTCAAGACCATAGTCCATAATGTATTAAAGACCATAGTCCATAATGTTTAGACCATAAGACTTTAATGCATTTTTTATGCAAGTGGTAAAAACCAGATGGAAGCACATTGAACACTCATTGTCGTCGTCTTCTGTCATCAACGATGCCTTTAGAGAATGTTGCACAATTTCATTATGATAATTGATAAAATAATCACAATACTGTCCTCCCAAATTGAAGCAGTGTTAAAATAAACAAGATGAGGATTATGAACATTAAGAACAACATTGCTGTGGAATTTAATCAGAAAGGTTGATCATTTCCACCAGAATACCTGTGCCATGGAAACATCGGAAGCTGATATATTTGGTGTGACATCAGAGTATGATGTAAACAGTTATTAGCCAATTACATCATCCTTGCCATCCTGTTTTTGAAGTTGTAAGGTTACAGTTTGGGTTTATTGGTGCCATGCTTACTTGCTTCCCATTATGGCTCCTCTGCCTTACTGGTATAATGTCAATTGTTCCTTTTGACAGGGAAGTTCTTGCTTCCTTCACTAAAGCTCTTCACAGCAGTGAATTCTTCCTTTTCAAACCAATCTATTAAACATATGTAGATGAATGTCTGCATGTAATAGCACTGCTTACTCACTATTGCCTTATACACATTCTACCTGTCCTGAATTTTTTTCAATAAGGACTTAAATTGGATATAATGTCCTTTAGCAGCTGTCAAAAGGTGCAACAGAGCCCTCCCCATGTCATCTCGCCCAGGGCCCAAAATATCTTCCTTCCTTTTATTAGGATCACAATACAGGTTCAAGCTTTGATGGTGTGATGTTTTAGCACCGCAGCACATTCTGTTCTCATGTATTTGTTCCAAAGGGCTCTTTTAAGGATTGTCACCGAACTTCGATAACCGCGGTTTGTTGAAATGTTGAAATATTCCCTGGTGTGTCTCTAAAAATCTCTGAGGTTCTGCTTTATCACTCCAGTTTGCATGTCTACCACCAGCACATCAGCAGCACCCCTCACCTCTCAGGTTCTCTTCACTTCGTTTTTGGAAATTTTTGAAATCTCCACATTATTTGGACAAAACCTTCTAGCTACCTCGATCAACAATGCCATCCTTTACTTTTTATATCTAATCACATACAGCCGAGTCACAGTGACTTGTTTTCAATGTTCACGATACATGGGATGGTCAGGCTATATGCGAGCACGATGTCCTCCTTTTCAATGATGACCCTCAGCTCGTGCCTGCACAACTTGACTTGGACTGGGATTTTTTTTGTGTGTGTGTACATAGTCGAGGCTCTGTGGATATTGATTTTTTTGCAGATATTCCAGTGGATTACTCCTATATCCCTTGGAGCACAGTCAAGACAATCATTAAGAAGTGGAAGGAATATGGTACCACCAAGACCCTGCTGAGATCAGGCCGTCCCTCCAAACTGGATGACCAAGCAAGGATTAGATTAATCAGAGAGGCCACCACGAGGCCAATGGCAACTTTAAAAGAGCTACATGCCTTTATGGCAAAGACTGGTCACTGCGTGCAGGTGACAACAATATCACAAGCACTTCACAGCTTGGCCTGCATGGTAGGGTCCCCTTTGAGGTATGCAAAAAAACACTCCGGAGATTCTGAAGTCATGTGGCAAAAAATTTTGTGGTCTGACTGACATGGAACTTTTTGGCCAAAATGCAAAACGTTACGTTTGGTGCAAACCCAACACAGCACATCACCCAAAGAACACCATCCCTACTGTGAAGCATGTTGGTGGCAGCGTCTTGTTTTGGGGATGTTTCTCATCAGCAGGGACTGGGGCACTTGTCAGGATAGAATGGATAATGTATGGAGCAAAATACAGAAACATCCTCGAGGAAAACCTGCTACCCTCTGCAAGAAAGCTGAAATTGGGACGGAAGTTCACCTTTCAGCATGACAACAAACCGAAGCACACAGCCAACGTTTGACTGGAGTGGCTAAGGAACAAAAAGGCCTGCATGTCCTTGAGTGGCCCAGTCAGTGTCCAGACCTAAATCCAATCGAAAATCTGTGGCATGACTTAAAGATTGCTGTCCATCAACACTTTCCACACAACTTGACTGAGCTTGAAGAACAGTTTTGTTCAGAAGAATGGGCAAATATTGCCCAATCAAGGTGTGCAAATTCTGTAGAGACATATCCCAACAGACTCACAGCTATAACTGCTTTCCAAGGTGCTTCCACCAAGTATTACCATGAAGGGGGGGGGGGGAGTTGGTGGTGGACTTTTCACTTGGAAGTTGTGGGTTACGATGTGTAAATGAAGGTGGAAAAAGTCTGATTTCATGCAATTTAATCCCAGGCTATAAGGCACATATGGTGAAAACTTTAGAAGGGTTTGGCTAGACTCTCGATATACACTGAACCTGGGGGAGACAAAACATGGAGAGGGCAGAGGGTGCCAGTTAAGAAATGAGGTGGAAGAAGACAGAGAGACCACCTACCTGTAAGCAATGGCGAAGTGATGGGCCCATAGACTCAGCTTCATCATGAGATTCCAATGATATTGAAGGCCTTGGTTTCCATGGAATCAAGCTGATCAAGATGTGAGGCAGGGGAGCCAGCCCAGAGGGAAGAGCAGTACTCCATCAAGCTGTGTATGAAAGCCTTGAAGGTGGATAGGAGCTCAGTTGTGTCAAGGAAGAACTTTGCATGATGGAGAATGCCCAGTTGGTGGCTGGTTTTCGAGGCCAATTATGAAATGTGTCCTGCCCAAGAGAGATCATGGCTGACAGCGAGACCCAAGAGTTTGAGAGAGTAGATGGAATGTTGTCCGGTCCCTTTTTTGGGGGGGGGGGAGACAGACAGACACAGACAGACACAGACACTGAACATGTATATTTATAGAGAAATTGGTTGATTTGTCAGGAATAAAGGACATATTCCAAGCGTTTGTCTAGTTTGTGGTTTTGTCAAGGTCTGAGGAGAGGGAAGAGGTTGCTCCCTGTCTGTTAGAAGGATGAGTGTTTGCTTGTTCTCAAGTCTTTACTTCGGCATGAATCATTGCTCGTTCTCAATCCAAGTTAAGCTGCCCTCTTCTTCGGCATTCCATTGAACTTTTTGTACGTATTCACATTAACTTCAGCTGTTCAATTTTTTTTTCCAGCTCTCATATTATTCTCCCAAATGTTGTATACTTTTTGATATCGTGTTTCGTAGTTTTCATGTGTCGTCTTTGCAATTGTTAAGGTAGTATTCTCTACCATTTATTTTCCCAGTGTTTGTTCTTGGATCTTTTTATACGAGACATTTCGATTTTTTTGTTTTCACTTGTTCTTGTAAATCATGCAAAGTGATTTTGGGGTATCTTTTCTGGCTTGTTTTCATCATGTTCTTGCACAAATTTGTTTCAATGATCTGTTGAGATGTTTACGTCCACAGCCCATCCTGCAATTGTCCGCTCTCCTGTGCATGTGGTTGGCTCTTCCTTTTCATCTCAGCAGGTGCATTTTCGGGATGCATTTGGGTTTTGTGTTGCATTTTCTGGATAGTAAGTAGATTTCTTGTTTGAGTGTCAATTTTGTTAATTTTTGTTTGTGACCAGTTTACTATTCAACAGCTGCATTGTTTTGGTTTTTTGTTTCTTTGAGAGGGACACGTTTCTTGGATTAGCCATGTCCTGCCTCGGCAAACGTCTTGTGCTTGTGTTTGTGACACAATTTCTGACTTCATCCTACCTTTAGGTAATTGTGTGAGGCTTTGTTTTCTAATTATTGTATTGTATTCTTGAGTCGATTTTTATGTTGTTTGTTTTTGTTGTTTTTTTCTCTTTTGAACATGTATTCGGCACATTTGCCTGGTCTGAATTCTACTTCATTGTCTTGGGAGTCATCATCCTTTCTCTCTCCACAAGGCGTGGGTCTCTTCTCAATTAATGTGTTGAGCTGCTCTTGGCCTTTTGCCTGTGGGAACAGGTTGAACAGGCACCTCATCTGAGAACAGGTTGAAAGACTTCAAGACTATTAGAAAGCTGTATTTATCTTCATTGTCTTGTTTTTGCCTTCCTTTCAAAGACTAATTGCGCATTAACTCGTCACTGGATTCTGGCCCATACAAATCTCTTGTTTCAGGAGCGAGATGTGTCCGTAGGTTGAATGAGAGTGCCCATCTGCCTCGAGCAGAGGATGTCTTCGTAATGCCATTGATGCCACCTCTCTTCTTTCCAATGCCATTCAGCCATTGTTACCTCTGGTCGGGGTTTACGTGATTGAATGTTTTGACTGCACGCTTCACACCAAAATTGCCATTGTCAAATTCTTCTCGAACTTGTGGAGGAAGATGATGCATCTCATTCACGTCGATTGTTACCCAGTGCTCATAGTTTGTGTGGATTGTTTTGTTCATACCTAAAGAAGAAAAACATAAAATACAAATTATTTATGATTTTCACAGTGATTATATGTCTTACATACCGAACTAAAACCATCACAGTGCCTTCTAGTTGAAACTCTTCATGAAAACATGTTTTGTTTTGTTTTTCTGTGGTGGCCATCTTGGATTTGTCCTGCTGGGATTGGCAGCTTAAGAGATACAGCTTGGCAAACAGTAGAAATGGATTCAGCACACCCATAAACTTTAGAATATCATACTTCCCAACTTTTACTCAAAAATGCTTGTTTTTTTTAACTCATTGACCACGATTTCAGGTGGTTTTGACTGGTCTATTTCACATTCATCTTGAATGATTTGCACTGGCAGTCAAATGTGGATGTGTCTTAGACCGACAATCATCACCAAACTGTGCAGCCAATTGCCTGTAAGTTTCAACAGATTTTATGTTTGTGTTCACCCAAAAAATAATTTTTATTTACTTGGTGGTTATAGGTGTTTGCTACTTACATTACAAAGTCCATGTATATTAATCGGCCTTTTGTAAACAAACATCTCGGACAAATATGAACCACAATCCTTCTTCTTCTTCTTTTGATCCATTCATGTCGGGCGACATATGGAACTCCTCCAGAAGTCATGCCATTTCTGTCAGTATTGTGCCATGTGTTTTTGTGGTGTCCAGGTGACTTGTGTCTCTCATTTATTTTTCTCTCTCTTAGTTCGTCGCCAGGCTTCTGTGCTGTACTTTTACATCATGAACTTTGTTCCACTTACTTGGCCAACCAGTGGCAGTATTGTAGGCGTGTTTTTTTTCTTCTGGTTTCCAACCAATCATGTTGCTCCACACTACTATTGGCCTCTTGGACCTCCCCCTTGGGGGACCGGTGTTGAGAAAGGCTTGAACAGGAGGGTGATGACGCTTCACTGTCTGGCAGCTCGCTATTTACACCGTCATGTAAATGACTTACGGATATGACTTTCACTGGAGTTCCCAAGAGTTTATTCAAGTTAAATCGCATTCACAGCCCATCGTAAGTGACGCATTTCCTCTCCTGACTCACAGAGCTTCGCACCACGTGCCGCGTCGCGGCCCTATCTTCAGTTTGTTGTCACTCCTTTCAACCACGGAACTACTAGCATCGATCCCCTTTTGGTGAGCAGCTTATTTCCCACGGCACTAGCCATTTATGGCAATCGAGTCACCGAGTGAATCGTATTATTTCATGGACACGATGCCAAATTGACCCACTGGTGATACGCCATTTCTTGCTTCTTATTGAACTTGTGACTGTATTCGTCTGCACACAAGCTCAACAGCTTATGGGGCACCGCTCAGACTGGACAAATTCGGCAACTGTTAGCAGTGAGTAGACGTCGATTACTCGATTTACTATGTCTCCCTTTGCCTGCCATCCTCCATTTTCCCTGAGGTTCCCATCAGAGTGCGTTTTTTACCTTTCATGAGCTCTGCCTATTTGGCAGCACAACAGCCGATCTATATTTAAAGGGTAGTAGCATGTTTGGAGCGAGCCCCCAAAGATGGGAGTATACTCGTTTCCTATGGAAACGCGAAACATACACAAGTAACCCGATTAATATTTATCAATACCATTTTGTCTTTAAAATTGATCAAAAATATTGGTGTTGTTCCTGCAGTGTTGGAATAATTTGGAAGAAGCAAATCTCTGCAAGAAGTACCTGAGTGTGAAATTATTTAACTGACCCTGCAGTTTCCAATCACAGAACTTCTCCTGCCATGACTCTCTATCCTGATAGAAAAGATAGACGGAGACATCCCCAGCCCAGTAATGCTGCACATCTGTCGATGAGAATTCGGAATCTGTCCAAGATACAGGTATACAGTTGCCTATTATTTTGAAAGACATTTCCCCTACCAGCAGTGCTTGAAAATGGGTGAGTACCCGCTTTTAGGAAAGGCATACTTTGATGTTTTGAATCTGTCTCGGTCTCTGCAACCCAGAGACGAGTACACTGTCAAATTGTGAGAGATAAACATCCAGTTGAAGAAAACATCTTAAAACAGCTGTACTGACAGGAAAGTTGGGGAGAAGTTTATAATTAATGTTTGTGAGAAATGTTCAACTTTGTGAGTGACATGGTGATATGATGAAGCTTTCCGCAAATGGCTCAGGAGGTGTAGAATAGGAAGCATTTCTAATAATGGAAACTCCACACCTCATGCTTAATTTGGTAGATGAGTAACCTTTTCAGGCAGAGCTTATCACCTGGCAGTGTGGCATTAATTATGCTGAATTGTTGGATTAATTATGGCTTTGAGGAGTTCGTACATTTTTATTTATTTTTTGAAATGGTTAAAATCGTTTGTGGTTCTCCAAGAAGATGGTTCTGAGGTATAGCACTCACCTTTCAGCTGTTCAATCAAGGTTTGATTCCCAACCTGATTATACACTGTCACAGTGGTACTTCATAGACTGGGTGTTGGATCACAAAGTGTTCCCTACCTACCTGGAGATTTGTTGTTTTTTTGTATACATTGTCGAGGCTCGTATGAGAGTTAACACACAGAACGTACAACAAGGGGAGCAGGATACAAGAGGGGCAGGAGAGGGAAGGAAAAAAACAGTGTGGAACAGACATGAGGAGATCTGTGGAAGGGAGAGGGATGGGGTGGGGTACACAGGGTAAACAAGATGGACATGACAGGGACTTTCAGGAAGGAAAGCAGGGAATTTGAAGGAGGTGGGTTTGCGGTGGATTATCGAGGTATCGAGGGTAGAAAGACCGCCGACCTGCCTGCGGTGAGAGAGTGAGAGACCCAAAGACTCAGCCTCACCACGGGAGCTACCATTGATGCTAAATACAATGGTTTTCACAGTGTGAAACTGAAAAAGGTGAGAGGTGGGATCAGCACCCCAGAGGGGAGAGCAGTACTCCATCAGGCTGTAGATTAATGCTTTGTATGTGGTCAGGAGCTCAGGTG
>CM068957.1:151547348-151577064 GCA_035128595.1 Eptatretus atami | reverse complement strand
TGAAATTAGTCAGAAGTGAGAATGGATTCCATAATCTTGCTGATGATTGGGAACAGGCTTATTGTCTTTTGTTGCAGGGATCAGTTTTAGCACCTTTTTATGCAGAGCAGTTATGTTTGCTGATTTCAAGCAGATGTCGATGACCTTGAGTAAATGAGAGTATGAATAGAATAGAGAGAGAGAGGGTGAGCAAGAGCAGCAGAGCAGGATATTTGAAACACATCGGCTGATGACGTATGGACTGGTTGTAGAATCTGAGTCAATGTTTGACAGCAAGTTACTCCACCTTGTCAGGAAAAAAGGAGACAGATTGCAGAACAGCTTGGTGCAACTCAGTAAGGTGGGTACAGAAAGTAATGAGTTTGGGACACAAGATTTAAAGCAAACAGGAGTTTAGGCATTCAGCTTTTTCATATGCAGTGTCAACTTTGCAGTCATTTGAGGTCAGGGGGCGATGGAGGGGAACATACACCAGAATCGGACTTAACCAGTTGCCACCAGGATTTGGAGGAGGACACAGGTTTAGAAGTTCAGACTTGAGATGAGAAAGATGTTTTTTCTCTCTCTCTTAGGGTAGACACTCACTTGTTCTGAGCTTTGTGGAAGAAACTGAGGTTGCCTTCAGTTCGATTTGCCTTCCACGTTGGCAACTGCCTTACCACAAGCTTCAGTGTACCATGAGCAGGAGGAAGGGTATGACAATTGAAGATGAGGTTGGATAAATCTTGTGCATGAGAGAGAGCAAATTTCTTTGAAAGAATTCCCAGTATGAGTGAATGTTGAAGAAAGTAGATATGGGAGACCAGTCTAGAAGTTTGATGGCTGCTGGAAGTCCTTGCCAGTCGGCCTGATTGAAATGTCAGACTCGTCGGTGCTGAGGTGGTTCTCTGAAAATGGCTGTAGAGATGTCTACTTTAACAAGCATATGGTCAGATGAACCAATTGGAGAAGAACAACAGCAGTCATTAGTAGGGCAATTGATCAAATCAAATCCAGAAGAAATGGAGCACCTTGACGAAGACCCAGGGGGGGGGGGAAGTTTGACAGATTGAGTCAGTCAAAAATGAGTCGCAGAAGTCCTTTGCTGAAGTTCCATGACACGTGAGAGAGGTACCCACAACCTGCCAACTAGCATGATGACAATTGAAATCACCACAAATGTGGAAGAGGGAGTTGGAATGATTGAATCGAAGTCGGTCCTTGTTTTCGGCGACCGAGATGTAAATGGAGTCATCACTGTTTGTGGGTGGTACAACACACAGTTAACCAAGTTGTATGATGGGAGGGGAAGCCGTAGCCATAGGTATTCCTGGGGGTGTGGAGGAGTGAGGACAGTACATGGAGAGTGTGGAATCGAGTTTTTGATAAAGAGAGCAACTCATACCTCTAGAGTGAGGTTCAGGTCTGTCATACCGGAGGAGGGAGTCACCAGGGAGAGATGCTATGGAGTCACAGATGTCGAGAAAGAGGAAAGTTTGTGTTAAACATATTATATCTGGTTTGTCAGTGGCAACCTGTCTAAAAGATCTTTCAGAATAGAGCGAAGTCCCTTGATGTTTGAGGTCCACACCATTATGGAAGAGGGAGGGGAGGAGGTGTTTAGTTCAGTGGAGGAGAGGGGGAGGGTTGGAGAAAGGAGGAGAGGGGAAGGTCGGGATAGATGTTGATGTGTTTCAGAGATTGCAGTCTGTTGGGTGTGTGAAACTGAGGAATTGATGGATTTTGGTGAGATCTGGATCTGGTAATTTTAAGTGATTCTTCACCATTGAGATACAGGGCCAAAAACGATAAATCGCATTATATCTCAAAACTCCATGGACAGATTATGACAAAACTTGGTGGATGAGTTGGTTAGGTGACGAAAACAAGCCGATTGATTTTTGTTAAGGTCTGGATGCAGATCCGGCCTATCAGTGGGATACAAAATGTAAAAACAATTCAGCCTCATGGTGGTGGTATGCACTGTCCTGTGTGCCATTCAAGTTCCTCGATTTGACTTCCCTAAAACTTCACTGCAGTTACAATTATTCTATTAATTTGCTATCATGGTGTCCATGCCAGGCTGTCCTTCCCTTTTAAATGAAGAACCAGTTCTGCTGGTGAAGGCTAGCTGGTATTGATCTGCCTCTGCAGACAGTTAAAACAATGTATGCTATCACCACGACTTCTATTGAGGTATGCTAACCACCGTTCTAAGTAAGGATAAGGTGAAGGTTTGGGCATTCACTGTTCCCTAAATGAGCTTCTCCTTGCTTCCTCTGCAAGATAGTATACCTCGATCAACAATCTGTTGATTCCATGCATTGGCTTACCCTTAATTGATGACAAAACAAATATTTACCTTGAATCCAGCAGTTTTTTTGATACGCCATGCTTGATATTTACTCAGAGTCCCAGCTTTTTGCATCGAGCTTGTTTGAGGAATATATTGTTCAATGAAATCACTCCACATAATTTTTGCTCTTATGTGATAAAGGACATCGAATGTCCTTCCTGGTGTGTCACGTTTTGCAACAAGAATAAAAAAGTTACTCCCATGTCGAAGTCAAAATATTATTGGTGTATAAAACACCCAAACACCTTTATGAGATAAAACTAATGGATGTTGGAATCTGTGTTAATACCAACTGAAGTGGGAGTGCTTTTTGTAGTTTGACAAGAACATTTCGGAGGATATTATATACCTCGACCGTCGACTTGATTTTTTGGATAGTATACAATATGCTGGGTGATATAATTAGCTGTACACGGTTGGTTGCAGGTAAATTGTTTGTGGATGTTTTCATGAGTATAGGAACTTGTTCTTCTTCTTGCGTATGGTAGCTTAGCTGCGGAGTAGCAATCATTTCTTGGAAGCGTGTTTGTGTTGCTGATGCAGTAGCTGTCTACCAGTACACACTGGTACTCATTTTGCTGACCTCAGAAGGATGACAGGCTGAGTCAACCCCCTAGTGTATTAATTTAGCGGCCAACTGGGCTTGAACTCTGGACCCTAGGATCCCAAGCCGCCACCTTAACCACTAAGCCAACATCAGGCTAGTACGGAACTTGTTTTTTGAAATATAATAGAAACAAACAGCAGGCACAGCCAGCCTGGAGAGGAAAATGATTACTTCCTGCAGATCAAGCATCTTTCCAAACCTCTCTCTGTCTGTCTCTCTCTCCTCTCCCCTCTCTCCCTCTCCCCTCTCCCCCCTCTCCCCTCTCCCCCTCTCCCCCTCCCCCCTCTCCCCTCTTCCCCCTCTCCCCTCTCCCCCTCTCCCCCTCTCCCCCTCTCCCCCTCTCTCCCTCTCCCCTCTCCTCTCCCCTCCTCCCCTCTCCCCCTTCCCCCTCTCCCCTCTCCCCCTCTTCCCCCTCTCCCCTCTCCCTCCCCTACCCCCTCTCCCTCCTCCCTCTCATCAACCTCCCTCTCTTTCCCCTCCTTTCTGTGGTATGCTTCTGTGATGTCATGGCATCTGCCAATGTGCTTGTTTTTTTGCTCCGTTCTCGTGATTGTGTCCTTTTCCTTGCTTCCCTCTTTCTCTCCACCCACCTTTTACGTCCTACCTTTGTGTGTTTTCTACCTGTTTCCTCATTTCCATCTTCCCTCCCCTTGGACTTGCTGAGTGAGAGAATAGAGCTTATGCATTGTTGAGGGCAAAGGGTGACGCAGGCCCATATGGCATCGTTTTACCGCTCTGACGGGACTGTGTAAGCCTTTTTCACTGAAAATGTGCCTTTTATTATTATTATTATTATTATTATTTTATTTATTATTATATTTTTATTATTTTAGTTTGATTTCTTTAATCTGTGCCCTCTGCCTGGTCTTGGTGGATAAAAGGTGACAAATCGCCGTTACGGCGTATGTATGCTCATGCTACGAAGCATTTGGAAGCTTAATTCAGAAGCATGCATTTGTGTTTTTACAGAAGACATTGTCCTTGCCGTGGGAGCCAATGTAATCAGTGATCGAAATGTTTGTGCTGCATCGCACACGAACCAGAAGTTTATTGTTTTCGTATCAGAAGAAAAGTTAGTTCATGAGATTGTTCGTACTGGTTGAACCACAGGAAGAAGTCATTTCATCACGGTATCCCCTATGGATAAATTTGTGGAAAATTGGTAATTTCAAATGTGCCATGATTTATAAAAGTGATAAAATTATGCCGGTTTTGTCTCGCGATGGAACATTTGTTTCTTGAATCTCTATGATTCCTCTTGAGTGCCATAAGGAGTGCGGCAAACACATCATGAGAGTCAGGAGACAGATATATATATATGTTGCGAATTCGGCCCGCCGGCGTGCGAACGGCCACGTGACTCGAATGGCGGCCGCCTGCCCACCGGACGGACAATTCTGTCGTGACCCTCCGGAACTATCGCCCGAGCCAGTCACGGTGGGCCTTTCGACCTCACCACGATCGTGCCAATCGCCACCCGCGTGGGATAGGGTTGTTCGCCAAACTCGACCTACCTAAGTACCCACGCGGATGGTAAACGCGGCGATCGCACCTCGCCGTAGGTCGACTCCGGACACGGGCCGCTAAGCGGTCCGTTCCGTGCTATCGGGATAACCGAGCGGTGTTATCGTCGGCCTCGACGGTTCCAATTAATTATCGGGCGTATCAAGCCCACGACGAACCCTTTTACGTGAAGCAAGATGGAGATTCAAACGAAGGAAAGGACGCAGCGAAACGGGACAGTTCAACAAGTAAGCACATTTATTCCGCGACACACGGATAGCACACAATATACAGCCATACAGTAGCACATAAAGCAAACGCAACAAAAGAACAACGACGCAGAGATACTACCGAATACGCGAACACTCGCAACACTTATACAGTTCTACTTTACAGACGGCGCCGACAACATTTACTCAAAAGCAAAAGAAAAGGCCACCCTCAAAGACAAGGGGGCAGACGGGCTGTGCCAATATATGCGCGTGACCTGAAGGAGCGGCCAGGCCCGCGAGACCGGGGGGGGGTCCTACCCGCGTCCTCGTGACGAGCCGCAAATGTCGCTGCGCGGCGGTGCCCCAACTTCGTGCTCCTTTGCGGTTTCGTTGCACCGCTTGGAGTGGGGTGGAACGGGGCCCCTTTTGTGACTCTCTCAGCGCGGGGAAAAGGGGGGTTGTTGATGCCCTGGGGAGAGAATGGCTGGCTGCTTGGGTCCCGCGACGAGCGATCCCCGCGACCTCGTCGCCGACCGCCGTCTTCCTGCCTCGGACCCGAGCTCCTTGGCCTCTTCCCCCAATTCTCCTCAGCCGACCGCAGAACCAACTTGATGCCTTCGCTACCCGACTCGACTCCGTCTTCAACCCGACTTGACTGCTTGACTTGACCGCCTAAACTCTCTGCCAACTAATCACTGCTACACTTCTGCCACGATTCGCCTTGCGCTCGTCTCTTATAGGTTGGCAGGAGCAAACAGTATGCAAATTTCCGGATCAGGATCACCTCGGGGCGGAGCACGCTCGCCCATTGGTCGGAGGAAAGGGGGTGAACCTCCCCTGATCCTAGAATTTGCATATCTCGATTTCACACAGATGCGCCTGGAGGCGGGGCCAAGCCCTTCCTAATTGGACGGATCAGAAGTGGGCGTGTAGCATTCCTGATCGAATTTTCCCTCGGAAAGGCCGCTATTTGCACTCGCGGCTCGGTGCGTATCGCTGAACGAGCCCAGGACAGCCCGACGCTCAGTGTTACAGGTGCTGCGGGAATGGTCATGGTGCCGTGTGGATTGCATGATGCGATGATGTGGGAGCGAGTTGTGACGGTAAAGGTCGTGGCTGTTGGCGTTGTTGTCTGAGGGTTGGAGCGTGGTTGCAGTTGTGACGATGGCTGGCGTGGTGGTGTTTGTGTGATGGCGGTTGGACGTGGCTGGTTCAAAATAAGATAGAACAGAAAAACGGCTATCTCAAAGCGTCGCAGCCCGATGAATCACATAAATTCCTTTAGACAACGGGTTTGGCTAACTACACATGTACTTAGAGATACTCACACGGACCTGAATGGTGTAATGCGAATTCCACAGCCGGAACTTAATTACATATATGGATATATACTGATATGTTGTACATATGATATATATTTTGTATGTATGATATATATATGTATATATATATGTATATATATATATAATATTATATAAGTATATATATATATTATATTATATATAATATATATATATATATGTATGTATATATATGTATATGTATATTATATGTGTATATATATATATATATTATGTATATATATATGTATATATTATATATATATATATGTATATATAGTATATATATATGTATATTATATATTATATATTATATATGTATATATATATATATATGTATATATATATATGTTTTATATATATATATATGTATAATATATTATATATATATATATATATATATATATATATATATATATTATACAGTCAACCCCCGCTTCATCGCGTTCACCTATCGCGCCCCGGTTCATCGCGGGTTTTCCCTTGGAACGTAACTAATTTTTTCTGCGGATTCCCCGGTACATCGCGGTAATAATGTATAAAATATAATTATTTAAGCAATAAATTATAACGCGTGGTGCTCGACCAGTCACACAACGCACGAAAAGTTTCGCTTGTGAACTTAGAATATTTTTACTTTTTTTCTCCAAGCCCCACGATGGCGCCCAGACGCCCTGCACCTTCGAAGGTTTCTGGCAAGGAACGAAGCGCCAGAGGAAGTCCTGGACGCTCCAGGAGAAGGTTAAGGTAAAGGTGCTCAATATACTTCGGGAGAAAAGTTGCCGCCGTTGGGACTGTCTACCCAGCACCTCAAAAGACCAGACAGACTAGTCGATCTCCGGACTCAACCAACACTGCCAAACGACCAGACAGACTAGTCGATCTCCGGCACCTCAAACCAATCACTGCAAACCGACAGACCAGACCAGTCGATCTCCGGCACTCAAACCCAATCACTGCCAAACGATCAGACCAGTCGAACGATTTTTTGGGGAGGCGTCCATTCTCGGGATTTTCACTTAGCGCGGGGAGGTTTGGAACGTAACCCCCGCGAGAAACGGGGGATTACTGTATATATGTGGTCCTCCAAAATTGAGGGGATGATACAAGCGTGAATATCTCGTTTTAGGTATCCCTAAATGATGAGTATCATGTGTATGCATCATCATGGACTCTAACATGCTTTCTTTGTGTGGCATTTGGACATGTAAACAGATTCTGTCCCAAAACCTCTTGTGTGAAGTGTGATGAATCAGGCTACACCAATAGAGATTGTGAAAAAGTGAATACACTGACCATGACTTCTGAACCCAGTGAGGTGGCAAACCAGCAGTTCGGCTGGAACTATAACTGTTCCCTCTTGTGGCGAAACAATAAATGAATAATCAGTCACGGTAACAAAAATTGGACCGCATGTCCTGAAGCTCACCTGGATCAGGAGCAACAGTCACTCAAACCCGCCGCAGATCCCCTTCGACCCTGATTTTTTTTAATGCCATGAACAAACTTTGGTACATCACGGGTGATGAAGGTTGTGGTCAAGTTTCATTGAAATCATGTGTGCAGTTTTGGAGAAGAGAGCAAATACCTGTTGTTGTGGAGGACATTTAAAATCAGTGTGAAATTGTCCCTCAAGGCACTGTTAATCTTATTGGTCATCGAGATGAAGTCAGCGGTGAGGATAAGACTGTTACCTAGTCTTGGAATGAAGACTGGGTCTTGCTTCTGGTTCTGAGCAGATTGGAAGTGGTACTGATCCACAGATATAAGTGGTAAATGCAGTTGTGCAGGAGTGTGGAACTGCAGTTCCAACTACGAGAGCAGAAAATGAACACCAGTGTGCTGGTGACTGTGTATCAGAGCGCCTTGAAAAATCTCTGAAGGTGCCTTTAAATCAGGCAGTAATAGCTGAGAGTAATGTCCGGGCCACAGATGGGACATTATCCCACCTGTCGGAATGCAATGATAATGTGGAGGTAACTGAGCCATCGCAATCAAATCTCCCCCCCCCCCCCCCCAACTTCTTGTTTGTTTCCTTCCTTACCGAAATATATAATATATAGTAGTATATATATATATATATATGCACCCTAATATAGTTATTGAAGAGTGCTTTCGTTATCCACACAGAAAACTTTATAATTTTTATAAAGCCTGAGAATTTTGACCTGACATCAGGTAAGGTCAGGTCAGGAATGGGAGCGTGCACCAGAGCAGCGCTTCGCTGTGTCCCCTTTCCGCCGGTACTCCAGAGGCCTCCGTCTGGCCATCCCCCAGGCAGATGCCTGGCCCATCCCCATCTCCTTGAGATGCCGATCAACCTGCTGCAACCACGAGGAACATGGTCGGCCCATTGGCCTCCTCCACTCACGAGGCTCTTTTGCTGAGAGAATCTGGTGAGCAGGATCAGCATCAGAAAAACGAGCCACATGTCTATACAGCTGCAGCTGATGCTCACGGACTATGCAGGTAACAAATCTCATTTGAGTCTCTCTCAGCGACCGCTCGTTCAACACACAGTCTGACCAGCAAAGACCAAGGATTCTCCGAAGAGACCTTGTACCAAAGGAATTAAGTCGCCATCTCAGATCCCAGGTCAGAGTCCAAGTTTCACGTCCGTAGAGCAAAAGTGGAAGCACCAAGGACCTGAAGACTCGGATTTTCGTCGTCCTGCACAGGTACCGGCAGTGCCACACCCCATGATCCAATGAATCCATGACTACCCAGGCCCGACGCAGACGTCGATTGACCTCTGGCTCACAGCCAGCAGACATGACTGTCACTGTCAAGGGAAGTGAATCTCTCCATGACTTCAACATCCTCACCACAAACAGGTACAGACAAGATAGCAGCATCCAACATGTCATTGAAAGCATGGATCTTAGTTTTGACCCAGGAAACCCGTAATCCCAGTGGCTGCGACTCCTCATTCTGGGAGTGCCCTATGACAACTGGGAATGTCCTATGACAACCTATGGCAACATTCTGGGACTGGGAATGTCCTATGACATCACAGCACCACAATCTCAGGAAATTTGTTATGAACGTCTGGTTGGAGTGTTCTCAGCTTCAAGCTGAATCATTCGACAAAGAATGAAAAGTCCACTCTCGTAACTTTTAATGTGAATGGTGGAGGTGGTAGCCACATCTACTAGGTTCAAGTGAAAAAGTTGTTCCAGTGTAAAAACATGATTTGTTTTTATTTTTATTCTTCTTCATCTGCTGTAGTTATTGTTCTGTTAAAACCAATTACATCTCAAAGAAGAAGCCAGGTAAAATTTATGTTTGGAGCTGCATGTCTTTTAGTGTTCTTAGCCCTGTGCTTTTTCTGGTTTTATTCATTGATCTCTCAGATTCCCTGGAAAATCATCCTTATCTCTCAGCTGATGATGCCACCCTCTGCTGGACCATCTGTCATCCCTCTGATTGGCAGGCAGCAGCCTCTAGGCTCTCTGCAGATCTGGATAAAATCACAAGCTGGTCCAACACTTGGAACATGTCTTTTAAACACTGACAAATCTCACACTCTCACGATGTCTCTCCAAAAGGACCGTCTGGACCCCCCCTCACCGCATATACTTTCTCAATGATCCTTTAGAAGTCCTTTCATTCCAGCTTTGGGTCTCACTATTTGCCATGATCTTTCCTGGGAAAGCCACATCTCCAAGCTGGCCTCCAAATCCAAAAGCCGATTGGGCATCCAACGTTGCGCAAAGTCTCTTTTGGCACAACTGAGCTTCTCACCACTTGCAAAGCTTTCATCTGCAGCCTGATGGAGTACTGTTCTCCCCTCTGGGGTTGTGCTCCTGCCTCACACTGAGCTTGACTTTACGCTGTGGAAACCAAGGGCATATAGGATCATTGGTATCTCCCGCGATGAAGCCGAGTCTTTGGGCTCTCTCTTCTCTCACCAGAGGCAGGTCGGTGGTTTTTCTGTCTATACCGTCTACTCTCTGAGCTTGCCCCCCCCTGCTCTCTTGTTGATTTGGCTCCCTCATATTTCCGCTGGGTGCTCAAGGTCCCACAAAAACCCTCTGGTGAAACTACCAAATCAAGAATCACTGCCCCACCTTCACTCTTTCATCCTCTTTTTTTCCTGCCTCTGGAACAAACTCCCACACTCTATTCAATCCACTCTCCCTCCAGGTCTTCAAAACAGCTGTTCATCACCACTCATATCTTCCCCCATCCAAAATCTTGATCTTTTGTACCTCTGTTAATCCATCCAAACCCACCCTTCAAATTCCCTGTTTTCCTTCCTGAAAGTCCCTGTAGCACCATCTTGTTTACTCCCGTGTTCTGCCCATCCGTCTCCCTTACAAGATATCTATGTCTTTTGTTCTCCACTGTTTGTGCTTCCCTTCCCACCCCTCTTGTCTCCTGCCTTGTTATGTGTTTATGTGTATTAGCTCTTACATGAGCCTCGACTTGTTATACAAAAAAACCCCCAAAAACAGGCTTAGTAAGTGAATCATGTCATTTTTCAGTGTGTGATAAAAGGTCGGTTTAGTTCTCTTGAACTAGTACATAGTACATCTGACCTGCAAAAGTTTCAATTCCCCACCCCCTCCAAAGTTTCACATTTTGATGCCCCCCAGCTGAATTCATGATGCTTTCAACTCAAATTAATATATTGTCTTCACAAACTATCTCCCAAGTGATAAAGATTAAAAAAAATTCAAATATAAAGTGGAATCACCAAGATTAACAGAGAAAATCAGATAATGGGGTGGTCGCTAGACTACCTTATTCTCAGTTTTTCCATCTGTCGTGTTGTTTTTGTATGTAATCGACAGGTCTGGAGGCCAGAGGAGTCAAACCGATTTTGATGAAACTTGACTGGTAGGTTCATACCAAGGAATCTTATTGTATGCTTTTGAGCACCGTTGCTATGGACGCCACCGTTGCCTAGCAACGGGACTTTTGAAATTTTTGAAAAATCCTAAAAAAATTGATTTTTTCGAAAATCAAAAATCGGCTTCGGCGCTTTTATGCGCACTATAATCAACCTTTGTCAAAAAATTTCAGCCCGATCCGTCAAAAACTGTATGACTAGTATGCAATTATGTAGCGACCACCCATGTCGCCTTCCGGCTTGTTCTCATTTATATAAGTATTCCAACCCTTTGTCGAATTAACCCCAAATCACTTCAGGAGTAAATTATTTGTTTGAAAGATTACAAAATACGTGTAATAGGTTTCACCTGTATGTAATCAGGGGTTTAACTTAAAAATTCATCTCCTCACTTATCTACGGAGTTTGAAGGTGAAACTCAATGTTATAAGATTATTTCAATGTCACTCATTAATAATTATCCATTTGAGTACAGTGAAATCAATCATTAAGAAGTGGAAGACGTATAATACCATCCAGATTCCACCCAGATCAGGTCGCCCATCCAAACTCGGCCTCCGAGCAAGCAGGAAACTGGTTCGGGATGTTACTGTAAATCCTACAATGACTTTGAAAGATCTGCAAGGGTCTATGTCTGAGATGGGGGTCAGTGTTAAACAATATCGTGTTGTCTTCACAAAGCTGGCCTCAACGTCCAGGTGACGAAAAATAACCATTACTGAAAAAACATCTAAATGCTGATCTTTAGTTTGTGAAAAAGCATCTTAATGATACTACAGACACATGGAGAAAAAGTCTGAACTCTGAACTTTTCAGAAATCAAACTGTTTGAAATTAAATGTTGAGAAGCACTTATCTCTCACTTCCCCTCCCTAACTGAGGCCCAATGTTTGGAGCTGCATGTACCAAGCACCCTTCCCATGCTAACCTGTGCTCTTGCTGAGATGGATTCTGGGAGGCTCTGGGCATTAATGGCTTACCTGCTGATTTTTTCAGACATTTTGAGACTTTTTGGGCCTAGACTTGTTGAATGTTTTGTGATATGTGATAACATTTTTATTCAAAGCCCAGATTGATGGTAAGTGTGTTAAATAAATGTTTGGAATGTTTTTCCTTGATCTGGAAAAAGCTTTTGACAGCATTCATCAAAAGTTCATGTGTCACATGTTGGAAACATGTGACCTGGAGTAAATGTTAGAGCTTATATTGCTTTCTTTATACATAATTATTTTAATCAAAATTAATAATGAGCTTTGTTCCCCCATAAAAGTTCAGAGAGGGGTATGGTAAGGTTATCCTATCTACAGGTTGTTATATGCTGTTACTTTCGAGCCTCCTTAATGCACTTTGAAAAGGTATTTCTGGATTCTTTTTTCTCCCAGTGGTCGTCCCTTGATCCTATCCGCCTATGCACATGATGTCTGCATTTTCATCAAAGATTTAAGCACAATATTGATGCTCTCGCTGAGTGTTTGAAGAAATTTTACCTGGCTTCTTCTTTGAGATGTAATTGGAGTAAGAGTAAGACGTTATGAGTGCCCTTTCTCAATGATAGACAACCTGAGTCATTGCAACCAATGCTTCTGCCTGCGGAATTGGAGTAGGGAAATAAGGGAAGTAAATATTTGGCCTATCCTTAGGATCCCCACAGTATGTCCAAATAATTGGGAGGAGACAGTTGAACAGGTAGAAAAAATATTGAATCAAAGGAAACGGGTTTTACACCACCTTTCCTCTGAAGACTGTGTGCTAGTCGTTAATAATTTGGTTACTACCCCTTCTGGCAAAGATTTATCTGACTGCAGCCACCGGAGGTGTTGTTTAAGGTAATTCAGGGTAGACTGGTCAATTGTTTTTTGGTGGAAGGTCATCACTGGCTATAACCCAATGTCAGATGTCGCCCCTTGGCCGAAAGTGGCCAGAGCCTCGTTGATGTGAAATGCCACGTAATTTAATGTCTATTCTATGCAGAGCATCTGCCAGGCTGGATTTTGGTCTGCCTCATCCTGCGGCGAGCGGGTTGGCTTGGATTTGGTCTTGAACTGCTTCTAATTCATATTCAACTTGTGGATATATTGTTATGAATCTGAAAGCTTACTGCACACAACAGCCAGGTCCTATAGATCAGTTATATCGGTAAGTATGTGTTTCTCGTTAGGGTCCCGTCCCCTGTGTCTAATGGGAATTAAGTGTACGTGCGCTGTGGGTTATTTTATAGATAGGATTTTTACATCACCTAAAACAACAACAACACTCTGCTCTCGGCATTCTTTGCGCGCTCGCCGGCATGCGGGCATGTCTGGAATTCCATGCCTCAGGTGGTGTGCGTTTTGGTGTGGATTTCGCACCGTATATGGTCACAAAGCGTTTCACTTCAGCTGCACACCAAATAAGGGTATGCGCCATTTTCCGCCCAATGGGCGACGATCAGACCAGAGTTGGGGCGGTCCTTGGCAAGAAGGCGGAGCCACGACACGCTGTGCACCCAATGGGAGCAGGCCATGGGAGTGGATGGGCCCCAAAAGAAAAGCGACAAAGAAGAAGCAACAAATGATTGCATCCCGTCGGCTCAAAGTGCTTCGGTCTGGTCTGTCCAGTCTGCTCTAGTGCCCGTCCAGTCTGCTCGAGTGCGCGTCCAGTCTGCTCGAGTGCACGTCCAGTCTGCTCGAGTGCACGTCCAGTCTGCTCGAGTGCGCGAGTCCAGTCTGCTCGAGTGCGAGTCGCGTCTGCTCGAGTGCGAGTCGAGTCTGTCTCGAGTGCGAGTCGAGTCTGCTCGAGTGCGAGTCGAGTCTGCTCAAGTGCGAGTCGAGTCTGCTCGAGTGCGCGTCTCTGTCCGGGTCTGGGCCGACTGCATTGCGCGGATCCAAGGCGTCTCGTCTGGCGCATTGCTGCGAGCGGTCGACCATCTTGGCTCGGGAGATCATCTTGTGTCGCCTGCCTGCAAGCCGGAAGAGCGTGCCAACGCCCGACGCTACCCTCCGTACCTGGTGCTTGGAGCGACCTCGTGTTGCGGGTTTGAGTCCCGTTACCCCAAGATCGTCGAGAACCACACGAGGTGGACAGGTCCAAGCTAGCTTATCTTCCTCAGCCCGTCTTCCCTCCGAGCTGACGAGGTCCATCTCTTTCTGGGTGTGTGTGTGTGTGTGTGTGTGTGTGTGTGTGTGTGTTGTGTGTGTGTGTGTGTGTGTGTGTCCTTGGGCCCCGTCTATAAGTAACAACTGTGTAAGTGCTTTCTTTGCTCATTGTACATTGCATTTCTTATAGTCGTGATAACCCTGCTCTTTGTTGATAACCCTGCTCTTCCCCTCCCCGATTATTGTAAAATATATACCCCTATTGTTGAATGTACCAGCTCGTTTTTGTGCTTCTCTCATTGCCTTAGCACGGTGTGTGTTGGGAAATTGGGAGACGGTAAATTGTGTATTTGTACCGACCGGTTTGGTAAACCATCCGCTCGGGTTACGCATGGTTCGAGCACGGTAACGGCTCATCCTGCTCGAGCTCCGTCGAGGGTGTGAATTCCCCGGTAGCTTTGCCGCGTGGGGTTTTAGGTATATTGAAGTTTGGCAATTAACCCTATCCCATGCGGTCGAATTATTGGCGATTCATGGTCCTGTAAGGTACCCGTGCCTTTCGGAGTTCTCCGAGAAGCACGATCTAGATTCCGGGTGTTCGGTGGAGCCGACTCTACTGCTCCACCTAGCGGTCATGCTCGCCACCGAGACCCGGCCCCACAACAATATCACCTCTCCCCATCTTTTACCAGACCTTTTGAATGCTTGGCAGAGTTTCTCGGTGAGCCGGCAGGCATATTCCTACATTTTAAAAATGTTAGCACACAAGACTTTATGTTTCAACCTTCTTTTTTTCTGATATTCCAAGAAGTCAGGATTTTTTCCAACATTTCATAACACAAGGCTTTTCAAAGGTGTCACATCTTTGGCATGACTCAGGATGTGATTGGAAATGTGTCAGTGAACTGGCATCTCTTGCAGGAGTTTTGTCCAAAAGAGTAATTATTGGAAGAGTTTTTAAGGAGATAATCCAAACAGGTCATCAACAAGGTCTACCTTGGACACGGGGTATGGAAGTGGTGTCCCATGAGCTAGTAATACCAAGATTAACTGTATAATTTATTCCAAACAACTTGGTCCACGTTGGGACGGGGTCGAATCTTTTCAGATCATGAGTAGCAAAAGCATTTGCAGGTTGTGTATTAAATTGCTCCTTGGGGATTCGCTATTGAATGAACATGCTCCAAAGAAATTATTAGTTCGTTCTCCTCAACCTCACAAACACCTCCAACACACCATGTATCAATGGGATTACCCAGTTGAAAGGACGACTATCTGGGGCATCCCTCCTTCCCCCCACCCCCTTCACAACCTATTGGGAATCGATGTATGGTTTGCTTATATTTAAAAGAAAAGGTGATATCCAGTGATGGTTGGTCCACTCGATTGTTCCTTCTAACACATTTATTCGGTTTTTTTTTCTCTAATATCTGGTTGTTGCTCTTTTTGTGCATTTAATGAACATCTATTTCATGCCTTCATTACCTGTGAAAAGTTGTTTCCATTGTTTCATTGGTTAAACTATATGCCACATCAAATGCATGTCACATTTACATTGCTCTGACAGATACGTCTTAAGACGTATCCTGGGTTACTCTCTGGCATCTGAAGCCGCCATGTTTTTTGGCCTGCTCAACCATGCCTTAACTTGGTGGAACATGCTGCAACGATTTCTTAACAATAAAGTTTGTTTCTTTTCACTTTCCTCACTCATATTGTCGAATGCCTGTTCATCATAGCTACGACTCACTCGGTACATTGCAATGCTTATAAACGTCTGGAAACGCCAGCGTTCGTGGCTTTATTTCATTTCTGCACATGTGATCACCACAAAAACCTCTTGAACTAAACCGAATTACAAAACTTCAGCTGCAGAATTGAACTTAGCAACAGTTCCGACTCCTAAACAAGTGTTCATTTGTCCAACTCGGACATATTTAATATTTTGGGCGTCTCCGGAGGTCTATGTTTAATATGATGGATCGGTGATTGCTATCGCTTGCCAAGCCATCCGTTCCTTATCAACCATATCATTGGAGTGCTTGCTCGAGTGCTTAAGCCACTTTCTGAGTACCCTACAGTCTATAGCGGGTACCGTTCGTGTACCAATCCGGATGACCAAGATCTCAAAAACGAAGTGAAGATCCTGGAAGCTGAAGAGTGCCAAAATTGTACCAGTGATAGTTGGAGCAATGGGAATGACAAAATAACCTTATGGAGATCTTTAAAACCATCCTTGGGAATATTATTGCAAATCAATTACAATGGTAAGCTGTCCGGGGCTCAGTGACGATCTTCAAAAGAGCCCTGGGAATAAAACTGAAAACAAAAAACTTCACAACTTGGTCCATGAATCGTGATCCCTTACTGAAACGGAGGTGGATACTCTGTGACCTAGGAAGACTCCGTTCCACCTTCTGAAACCCACTTATGGAGATAACAAATGACACATGCACACACACACACACACACACACACATACACACACACACACACACATACACACATTTATCACTCTATATGATTGAGCTTCAGTGTGTTGGTCCAGTCCTAAACATTTTTACCGTTTGAGCTTTTGTCATCAAATTTTCAACTAACCTTCATTAGGAGAATTTTGAGAACAGTAATTCATAAAATGTACATTTTGTATTGGTTCTTTACGTTAAGTTGAGTTGAGTACAAGGCGGACGTGGTGGGCTCTACATTTTGAGATGCTTTCTAGTTATTACTTTTATTATTGGAAGTGGCCTTGGAAAAATGCCACAATAACATGGAATGATGCTCAAAGCTGCTACCTATACACGTTAACATGGTGTTTTTTGAAGGCGGAAGAAGGCAGGAAACATGGGAATTTTCTCAAAATGTTTTGCAGTCAAGTCTAAATCAACATGTGCTAAGGCCTAGGTCACATTTGCCACGGCGGCCGTGGGGTCTCCAAAATCTACGGCCACTAGCAATTATACGGGCGGGCCGCAGTATTTCCACGGTCACACAATGTAGCAGTCACATATGTTTTTATTTTTCGGGGAGCTGCACGGCGTAATTTATAAATGTGGGAGACGAAAACGTGGGTTTCGGTCTTTGATTTGATGTCGCACGGTGACCTTAGGCATTCCTGCGGCGGCCATAGAATTTTCAAGGCAGATGCAAGGTGCCTGCAAGCGACCGCAAGGCGACCGCAGGGGGACCACAGGGGGCTAAGGCGAACCTGCGGCCAGACGGACGGGTAACGAATGGGTTAATTACTTTTATTTTTTTTTATTAAGTTTTTTTTTTCGGCTTCTCGAATTGCTACGGCGAATGTAGAAATGAAAAAAGTTATAACTCCGCGTTATAATTCCACGGCGACCTTACGGCCTGTAAAATATAGCCATACGGCGTAGGGCCACCCTGAGGCCACCTCAGAAACTCTGCGGCCGCCGCACGATTCTGTCAATTCAAGAGGCGTACGGCTGCCGTATCCTCGCCGTAGAGCAAATGTGACTTAGGCCTTAGGTCTTAGAAATTGTGGAGACCGAAAACGTGGGGTTGCCGTATGGTCTTTGATTTGATGTCGCACGGTGACCTTAAGGGGGCCCTGCGGCAGCCATATAATTTTCAAGGCAGATGCAAGGTAGCCTCAAGGTGCCCGCAAGGCGACCGCAGGGGGCACTAAGGCGAACGTGCGGCCAGACGGACGGTAACGAATGGGTTAATTTTTTTTTTTAATCAGTTTTTTTTTTCGGCTTGTCGAATTGCTACGGCGAACGTAGAAATGAAAAAAGTTATAACTCTGCGTTTATAATTCCACGGCGACCTTACGACCTGTAAAATATAGCCAAACGGCGTAGGGCCACCCTGAGGCCACCGCAGAAACTCTTCGGCCGCCTCACGTTTTCTGTCAATTCAGAGGGCGTACGGCCACCGTATCCTCACCGTAGAGCAAATGTGACTTAGGCCTAAGCAAGTGTGAAAATAACCCGAACAGCTCTTACTCGTGATGATACAATTGATGCCTCTGAAGCGCCACTCGTAATACCCTCTCTCACCAACACCTGGAGCAGCACCATGTACGGTACACATTTACATCGAGAACTTGCGTCAGCGCCACCTTCAGATCCCTGGGGGGTGGGAATGGGTGGAAGCAAACAAAATATGTGCAACTTGTCTTACCCCTAGTCCCACTGGCAAGTTTGGATGACATTGGATAAGTAATGACCGAATGCATCATCCACAGCCAATACAAACAGACACAGACAGACACCAAATTGCATATTTTATGACAATGGCTTTTTGTTTTTTTGATTTGCTTTTTAAATAAAAGATGAAAGTCAGTCTCTTTCCTTTCTTTGTTTGTTTTCTGGATTTTTTTTCCCCTTTCTTTGTTTGTTTAAATCTCTCTCTCTCTCTCTCCCTCCCACATACCCTCTTCTCTTTTATTCTGTCTGTTCCACAGGGTGATGGTCTCCACCCAATACCTCGGGAAGCTGTGTCAGAGGAGCAGTATACAGACGATGAGGGAAACATCGTCACACGCAAAGTACCACCCACACTCTTTTAAAACTTACTCTCTCCATTTTCCCTCACACTGATAACTGATCTGCAGCCTATCTTCTTCCTTCAACTTGCATTACCTCTCATATAATTATTGTGTGGACTTATTCCTGAACGATCTTTCTTTCCACCACCCCCTCCATCTTTATGATTTCTAACATATTTCCTGTTACTCCCAGTACCAAATTCTTCACAAATTGTCTCCACCAGTTCAATGATTTCTGATTCTCCAAGTGCCTTGCTTTTTATTGTTCAGTTTTGCTCACCATTTATTATTCCACAATGATCTTGCATATGCAGGAATGTCTCGTGGCACAAACGTGCACTGCGGTGAATAGTTTGCGATGACTAATTGGAATGAATGGTGGAAGCAGTAAAACAGGCATTCGGTGCATTGTGCCAAGACAGCACTTGTAATGTTCGGTGTTTGCTTCCAAAACATCACGACACTCATTTTCACCTGTGTCTGCTCAATGCATACAGATTGGTGGTCTGTCTAATTGAATTACAAAAGACTTTTCGAAATCCCAACTCTCGTGCATTGTACTGCTAGAAATTTTAAATGGCAAAGGTCATTCCATTTACCAATGCTTACCATTATATATCGATTCAGTGCGATTATCATCACGTTTGAAATCACAATTACTCGATCACCAACGCCCCAAATCATCGTTTTCCATCCCTTTTCTACCATTATCGTCATTATTGTTTAACAGAAAAATAAGGAACATTTGCATAAAAGGCCAAGGTTATTTCAACTGCTTGAGTAATTATAGGTTGAAGCACAAGCAAAAAAATGTTTTTAATTGCAGTGAATAACAAAGAATCCCCACAAAAGTCACAATTTGCAATTATTGATGTTGATTATTATTGGTTGCATGTTTTAAAATCACCTACATTTGAGATTGCAACTGTTGCTAGAATTTTAATACGTGATATGCATTAAGCAAGATTCAAGAAACATACAGTATGTACGCAATGTTGTATTTTTTATGTTAGAAATCTTCTCTGATTACAACGTCAATTACTAACAGTTATTGAAAATCCACTTCATGGTGTACGACACTGAATGCTACCTCAAATGATCAAAAAAATGTTCGGCATGTTACGCAATCTTATAATGCCTGACATCTTTGCATTGCCAAAATCTTTGGTGAAAAGGACAAGCTTGAACACCAGATGCAGTTTAGACCGGAGATGCTGCAAGGGTCTGGAGTGACACCTCGGGGGTTGTGTATGACTAGCGCATGTCACTGCAACTGTGAAAGTTCGTCCTTGGAGAATGATCGTGCACCCCACAATGCTTTATGGTGCAGAAGCATGGGTGGTAAAGAGAGAGCAGATTTTTATGCCGATAGCTTCTTGAGTTGAGATGCCATCACAGAATTTCAAAAAAAAGCATTGGAACAAAAGTCAGAGTGGGGGACAAAAATATACTATGTTGTGGTGGAAAAAAAACCAGGAAGTACAACTTCACTGCATTGGAAGCATATGGAATGTGCTTCCAAAGCCGACCTGGTGAAGACAGCTTGGCAAGAGTTGGTGGTAGGAAACAGACCCCACGGAAAACCGACGAAGTTATGGATGGATTGCCGGAAATAAAGTAGTGAAGCAGGTGGACCTCAGTGATGTTTTTTTCCAGATGACGATGTCAGATGCCTGCTTGTTGGTCTGGTTACAGATAATGCAACATTGGGAATAAGAGGAGAATAATAACAATGAGTTGTATCTTCATTAGTATGCAGGACAGTTGGGAAAAGGCAACGCGATGTGCCCAGTTCTAGAGGGTTCATGCAATGTCATTACATTGTAGACAGCTTGGTTTTCCATTAAGAATCAAAGAAAGCAGAAATCAAAAGAAGAAGCTAACCACATCATTTGCTCGAATTGCATTGTTGGTTGTTGTTTTGAAATACTGTATATGCAAAATGTACATAAATGGGAATCAAGGTATTTCTCTAACAATGTTGAGGTAGTTAATAAAAGCTATGATCAGAAACCATGTACATCAGGAATTGTTTTGTTAAGGCGAAATATTTTCATTCTTGATTGGCTCTCAGTGTTTCAGTAACAGTGCAATTACAGAAACAGGTCTGAGATTACATTTTATAGTCGTACATGCCATGTGGGTGGATATGTCAGAAACGTGTTGTAATTGTGTTTCATGAGAATAATTTGCACCTGAATAATCGGAACCATTGAAAAATTAATTGAGCAAATTGATTTGCAACAATTGTCAACCCAGAACCTCATTACATTACTTATTGGCAAAGTATGCCGTTGGCACATACACGTCGCCACCTTTTTCCAAAATGTAACCATTGTTGGCATGCATCCTTATGCTTGTCGGGCCAGGTGACCCGCAAACTGGTGGGAACTATGAACCGAGCAGATGGAGTGGAAGGAGAGGAGGTGGTTGCACAGGCCCTGAGGGTGGATTCACATAGTGAGCACCTCTGGGAAGGGAATACCATGATGGGCAACGACGAGAAAAATATGAACAATTGGATACCGGTATCGCAACCGCTGAAAGCTTTGAGTGTTGTGAAAACGTAACAACAGAGGCAATGCGTTTGCAGTGTCCACTTGAGCCTCGTTTTAACGGTGTTGTGCACTTACAGCACTGATACTAACCAGGAAGCTTCAGGCTAATGGGATTGCTCCACTTTTATCTTGTTAGTAAGGTGTGGGTGGAGTGAAAAATAACAATATTTTCAACATTAAAAGGAAGTGAAAAGACAAACGCCGGTTTTCTCGGCCTGGTTGAATTTTGACTTGTGATTCTGGAGATTCCTTTCCAGCCTCTCGGTTTGCCATGTTTGCGATAATCTGCAAAAGTTTGCACATCCAAATGAGTTGCAAACACAGGCACAGCATCTTGTCATGTTAATCATGCTTATTGGAAAAGAAAATCCTCACAAAATTGTGGTGCTGTTTTGCGATAAGTGGAGCAGATGGAACCAATGAAGTTTAAATATGGACAGAACGAGCTTTATATCACCCAGCTTGCATGCTATCTTTGCTTCAATTTCCCATAAATCTATGCTGAAACCCCTTTGCTGGAGATTGCCCCTAACAGAAAGCTGCTCATGTGTCAATTCCTCGCTGAAATTGTTCTCTGATGCTTTGATGATTGTATTGCTGTGGTTACGATTGGCAGTGCTTTTTATCTGGAATTACACCTTTTTCCTTTGTTTTTTTTTGTTCTTTTTTTTTTTTTGGTCTGTCCTTTTCTTGCCATGAATCATCCTTTCAGAATGCGTACTTCACTACCATACCTTGAGAGTCTATAATTCCATGTTTTATATCTGTGCAGTCGGATACTGCAATGCTTTCTTCATATCTCATGTTTTGAAAGATTTTGCACAACGCCACCAATTGTACAGCAATCCCGGACGTCATATTTTCCTTTTCCCACATTCCAACTTAATTGATTGTTTTGACGTAAATTATATATGGAAGAAAATGTTTTGTACAACTCTTAATTTACTCTTGTTTTGTTCGTATTTTGTGTTCAAGGATCTGACAGAAAAGCCAATAAAGCAGAAGCAGGTGACCCATGTGAAAAAACCAGAAATGCATTATGGGGACCACAAAGCAATTGGCAATGAAGATAGGACAAAGAAAGGCATCTCCAGGGTATTGTTTGCATTGCATACACCAACCATCATTGTCATCTTATCTATTACTGAAAGCAGAAATATCCACGTTGTCAGAGTTATCTCCATGTGCCGGGTTCAGAAGGTGGAACGGAGCCCTTCCGATTCTCGAAGTGTGTGTGTGTGTGTGTGTGTGTGTGTGTGTGTGTGTGTGTGTGTAAATATGCCTGTTTTAAAAGCTCGTGTTTCCGGGATTGAGGGGGAAGAAGCGGGACCTCGAGCTTTAATGTGGTGGTTCCTGCTGTCATAGAATAATAAAAATGTTACCGTTGGAAATCTCGTAACCAATTTACTCCAAACAGAATTAATGTCCGTTTCATCATAAAGGTGTCTGTTTTAAAAGCCACTCTCTCCGAGATGGACGAATAAGATTCGGGAATGGCATCTTAATGTGGCGGTTACTACGGTAACATTTATTATTCTATGACAGCAGGAACCCTTTTTGAGGACATTGGAAGAGCACACAAAATGATATACAGTGAGATTTCTCGAAGTAATAGAAAAATATATAAACATACATGGAATGAGCACACAAACAATAACCGCAGTCGCAACAACAACAGTTAAATGTTTTACCTCATTTTACATCCTCATTAACACTCACAGATAGACATGCAAAATGTTTGTGAAGTACAACTTGCCATCTTTTGATTTAACCGTCAGTTTTTTTTGGTTGAACGACTTTGACGAGTTAAATCAAAAAGGTCGGCACGCCTATTCTTAGTAATTGCGGACACAACACTGGCTTTATGCCTAATACGAAACTGATGAGATCCATTTGACTGCTGAATCATTGATGTTTCCTTTACCTGTTTCTTCTTGTTTGTTTTCGGTTTTATTTAAGGAATATTTCATATTGGTTGGAGTTTAAACAATTTGATAATGTAGATTCAACTTTGTGCAGGGAGGATTTTAAGCATTGAGTGTGATGCTGCCTGTAGGGGACTGGGGTGTTTGATATTGTACAAAAGGTTTCTAGTTTCCAGATGTCGCAGATTTTCTTGTCCCTTCTTCCCCGAGTAACCCATTCCTAAAGATGAGTCACCTGTTCTGGATTTGTCTATATTGCCAATGATTGTTGTGTCCTTTTGTTTGGTAGGGTTAGCTGTTTATATTGTGCTCAAATCTGGCTGAAGGGAACCTCAGATTATTCCACAAAGCCCACAACAATTGTGTCTATTCTCACAAGAGACAGAAAACAACATCTCACCAACTTCAAGGCTGAACATTCAAACTTGTCTCCTTCATCAAGGACCTGATGGCACCTTGTCAATTCCATCTCTGTTACATGCTCACCCTCCATCCCTTCCCTCAGTTTAAATTGCACCACAGCCGAACGCTCGTGAGAAGACCAAATGCCTCAATTTTCTATTTGCTTTCAAATCTCATGTATGAAACCCTCCACACCCTATACCAACTCTACACTCCTTTACCCAACTGCTCCCGGACACTGTATTACCTGAGAAGGTGAAGTTTGTGTCAACTCTCGACTCAGATTCTGGAACATGCAAAATATTTACTTTGAAAATCTGAACTTATATCAACTTACAAGGCCTTCATCAGCAGTTCATTCGAGTACTGCTCCCTCCTTTGGGTTGACACCCCTGCCTCACAACTAGCACATCTTGATACTGTGGAAACCAAGGTCATCAAAATCATCATCACTCCCAGTGATGATGCTGAGCCTCTCTTTTTTTTTTTGATACATAGTTGAGGCTTGGGAAGAGATAGTATTCATACTCTGAACGGATCAGGACAACAGGACAAAAGGAACAATTGAGATGGGGGAGGGGGGCACCAACTGCAGAATTGAAGGCCAAGATAAAGACAGACTTGGACAAACAATAGGTGTGGGGAAAAATGAGGGGCAGGAGAGGATGCATGAGTGGACAAGGATCTCTCAAGAGGCAAAACTGCAAATTGGGGACGATGATGACATGGGGGGGGGGAGAGGTGGTTAATGAGGTAGAAAAGATCATGGTTTTGGATTTGGGTTAGATCTGAGATGGTGGTGAACAGTTGTCTTGAAGTCCTGGAGGGAGGAATGAGATTGAAGAGGATGTAGAAGTTGGTTCCACAGGTGGGAAAAAAAGAGGAACAAATGAGTAGAGGTGAGCAGCGATCTTGGATTTAGGTAGTTTCATCAGAAGGGGGTTGATGGTGGACCACGCGAGCCCTGCAGAAACTTGGGGGGAGAGGGGAGGAGGACAAAGCACAGAAATAGCAAAGGGTGCAAAACCAGAAAAGAGGCAGTAGAAGAGACCACCGACCTGTCTGCGATGGCGAAGTGATAAGCCCATAGACTCAGCTTCATCGCAAGAGATTCCAATAATCTGATCAAAATGTGAGGCATAGGAGCCAGCCCAGAGGGGAGAGCAGTACTCCATCAAACTGCGGATGAAGGCCTTGACTTCAGAGATAGGAGATCAGGTGCCAGCGTAGGACTTTGTACGACGGAGGATACCCAGTTAGCCGCTGGTTTTGGAAGCCAACTTTGAAATGTGGTTTTCCTAAGAAAGATCATGGCTGAGAGTGAAACCTGAATGACTAAACCTCCTCAATAGGATTGTTAAGGATGTACATGGGGTGGGGGGGGGGTGCCAGATGGTCCGTTCAGAGAGATACTGAGAAGGGAGATTTAAAGACATATTCTAAATGTTTGACATACTTGTGATTTTTTGTCAAGGTCAGAAGAGCAGGAAGATGCTGTAGCCTGCCTGTCTGAAGGATGAGAAATGTCATGGCAGAGGGTAGTTAGAGTCATCAGCAAATAGATGAAGATAATTTTCCACAGACCCAGAGAGATCATTTTTGAAGATCAGGAATGGGACTGGACCTTCGTCCTTCGTCATTGTGTCCTTCGTCATTCTACCCTGGTGTTTGTGAGTTCCACTCCTTTCCACTATATTTGTCTCGATCTCTTGTACTGCTCTGGTACATTATTTATTCAAGCTCTTCCATGAGCCTCAACTTTGTACACAAAAAGGATGTATGGCATACAGTCACATTATGACAGATGGGGGTTGGTAGATGTGCAGGCAGAAGTGAAGGAGGTATGTAAAGTTTACTCGGAGCATTTACAAGATATGTATCCAGTAATGGGTTACCCAACTGGATGCAGAAGGCTGTGACGTTATGTTTTCTGGCATTCTTCCTTTAGTAGGAAGGGGAATAGAATCAATTGGGAGAACAATTTACATTAACCTGTGGTTGAGATGGTGCTTGCTTGCATCAATATTTCACATTCAAAATGCACTGGGGAAGCATTTCTGGGGCAAACGGAGTGCTTTTAGAAAAATGGATCAAGTATAAATAGTGTTAGTGATGGGATTTTTGAAGTAGAATTTGAAGGATTAAAGGCTGTCTGGGCTACGGGATATGATAGAGGCTACGGACGGAGGTATCACACATTATTACAAAATTGTTAAGAGCACGCAAGAAAGAAAAATGAGAGAAATAGAGGAGTTGAAATACTCGATACCAATGCCAGGATGATAAATTATATGATGGAGCTTAAAACTGTAGTAGGTTGTAAGGATTGTGATGGAGAAGCAGAAAGTGAAATCTGGTTTTAAGGTCAGAGCACTGACGGATCAGTATGAAGTTGGAAATAGTGGTGGCTTTCACCACTGTACCCCCCCCCCCAACCCCTCCCAGCCCCCTTCCCCAGTGCTCTTTTCCTTGTCCATTGTATTGAAGTCGTTGGAAATATATTTTGAGCCTTTCAAAGACTAATGCTGTGTTTGCACTCAAAAGTCAAGGGTCATAACCTTTTGATCAGTAGTACTCAGCATTGAGCAGCCAGAAATTCACCTTTCACCTTTCACCAGAGTGTGTTATACTGTCCATGATTACATATAGCTGTTTGAATGCATCACAAGGCAAAAGATCTTTTGTTACACCCACAAAATGGCACATGGTTTGCCTTCCCTTTTTACTTCCAAAAGCCAATTCTTTTTGTTCAAATTTTCTTAAGCAGCTACACAGAATTTGTATTGTGGTTTATTTGCATAAGCAGGAAGTCAATGAAGGATTTACATAAGCATCTTCGCAGAATTTGTAAGCCTGACCTGGCAGACATTTTCTCGACAAGCATTTTAGTTCAGCTATCCCTCCCTCCAGGTTTAACATGTTAAAGGTGTGATTTGAGGGAAGTTGGTGGGTTTGAACACTACCCCTGGCCATTATCTGAATCATGTGAGAAATGGGCTACAAGCATACGTCTTGCTCTGAAAAAAGGACGAGGAAGACAGAAGAGAACCTAAAACCTGCCACCCATGGCCCATAACGGCCAAAACTAACATTCAACCTGCTCAAAGATACTGGACAAGTACCAGTCCTTCAAGTTGGTGATCTTCATCATAGATACTCAGAGTACCAGGACTTTGAGTTGGTGATCTTCACCAGTTGTTACTATCAGTCAGGCCATGATTCAAAATGAGCCTCTGCCCACGATGATGGATGCTGATTTAATTGATCGGAGACCAAACGACCTCAAATATGTACCGGCTGTGATTGATCTTCCCATGAAGCTGAATATAGTCCACCCAGTACACACGAGTCAGTACAAATAATATTTCAGGTGGTAGTACTGACAAAGATGCAATAATTTTTTCACATAGAAGAACCAAATTTAAAAGATCACTCTAACACCAAGTCTTTGCCATCTCGGCCATCAATATAAGTTTAAACCTCCTTAAAATCTGAGCTTGTTCCGAAGATAAAGAACTGTATAAGGACAAAGTAGTGAACTTCATCTATCTCATTCAACAAAAGACCTTGTCAACCTGGGGAAAAGGGCGTGCCAAATGGCAGGTTTCCTCGTACTACTGTACGTTTAACTCATCACATTACCTCATGACCAACACTTTCAAATATAGAATAAGATTAACCTGGCTGGCCTACTCCGATAGGGGACTACTGCTATCATTGCCATCACTACTGGCTGTTTAGAAATCCGATAAAAATGGTAAAAATTATGATCCATCTATTTTATTATTTATTATTTAGTAATTGATAACAATGCAATATCATAGTCCTGAGACGTATGTTGTGGTATTATGATCACATGGTATAATGGGTAGGACAGTGTCACGGTCTAATCTGTTAAAAGTCAAAAGCTTTGTTGATAGATGTGAACTTTTTACAACCTTGCTCATATTAGAACTTATTTCAGAATAAAACGAACAAAATCAACTTTGTTTCTAACATGAATTACGTCGACCGAACACAAAAGGCCTTGTTTTGGTTTTCCTAACTGTGGCTATCTGCAAAGTCAATTTTTGGAAAGGTAATACGAGATGGAAAGCTCGTGATGATTTACATGGAATCGAAGAATGAGCTTAGTATATGGATAGGTCAGGAATGTATGGGGTTGAATATTGGAGAAAAATCTATTCAACATAATTTGAGTGAAGTTGAATTTCTCATCAGGGAAACTGAATTGCAATGCTGTATAAAGTCTAAAACCCCAGAGCTGCTCGGGACTTCACCCCCTGGGGCCCCCATCAGGGTGTTTTCCCTGGTCCTTGCTGAGGATCAAGTGTCCCCAGACCCCAGGCAAAGACGATCGCATTGCTCACACACGCTGTCCACTTTAGGATGTGCGATCCTTGTATAGCCCGCAACCCTCTCCCCTCTCCCCCTTCCGATAGGGTTCACCACCTGGCCCCTACTCTTATATCTGCTGCTTGTTTGGAGTAATTGTGAGATAGAATTCGGAGGTTAGAAGATGAGTGACTAGAAAGACAAACTGTGAGTAGACATTGCAATGTGGGTGCAAGACACTACTGTATTATGTCAAAGGAAAGGGATGATATTAGAAGAGATCGAGGATTCTGTGATGGTGTTAATTTTAAGAAACTCAAAGAATGCCATTACAGGGATCTTGAAGCGAGAAGAGGAAATGAGAAAGGTGTGTCAAAATGTGAGAGTTTGGCTTTTGGGGGATTTTACCTCGATCCAACTGGTACTGGGAAAATACAAAGGAAGGGCAGGGCAGAGGAAGAATTACTCGATGTCGTCCAGGATTGCCATTTCTACTGGTTTGTAGGCAAGTCCATAAGGGGGATGTAAATGTTAGACCTGTTTTTGTATTGGTCCTTGCATGCCTGCTGTTGGCTTAATGGCTAAGGTGATGGGCTTGAGACCCAAGCATCCTGAATTAAAATCTCGCTCTCCCGTTGAATGAACACCACGTGGGGTTGACTCAGCCTGTCATCCTTCCGAGGTCGGTGAAATGAATACCAGCTTGCTGGGATGATTGAGCCGTTCGAGTATCCTGCGTCGGAGTGTCGACCTGTCCAGGATTGTGCCCAATAGCTCAGGAGACTGCTCTGGCAGCACCGACGCTCTGTACAGGGTATGGTCCCAATGGATTTGGATTGGATGTCTGTGTGGTGGAAATTGTTGAAGTATTTGAGAATGCGGAGATGAGCAGTCACAATTTAGTTTGAGCAAGGCTTGTGTTCAAAGTTAGAGTTCAAGGTGGCAGGGTTAAAAAAATAAAATGAAACTCATGAGACAAGCAAAAAAGGGAGAGGAAAGGAGCACAGGATGGAATATTAACCTGAACAGCTCAGCTTGTTGGATACATCAGAGGAAAAGAGTAGGTTGAGAGAGTTGTGGGCTTGTTGGCAGATAGCAGCACATGATGATTAGTTTGTGATGAAGATTAGATGATATGTTTGTAATATTGCTTCATCATTTGCGCAGGAGCTGATGGGCAATGTACCAGCAGCAGAGACAATCTTTTTGGGAGGGGAGAAAAGCCTGTTCGATGAGCTTCACAGGGAAATAAGTATGAAGATAACGAGGAAATCGAAGCGAGGATCGGGGGTAATTTTGGCATCGAAGGAAGTGAGCGTTCTGTTGTTACGTCAATTACGTGACCAATGTCACGTGACGCTCCACAGCGGGTATTGATCAATTCAAGTTGATGGCTGTATGTTGCGAGAGAACATGTATAATAGCACTGTCCCTGCCATTGATGATCAGTTGCCTCCAATTCAGAGAATTAGACCATGTTTTGGGGATACCCCATGGGGGGTGATATTTCTTGTTACGTCAGTTACGACGATTTGAATTTTGAATACAAAAGATATGGAATCTTGGAATCCAGCAAGTTTTGGCATATTTGATGAGCCTGTACCCACTGACAATATGAGCAAAACATTTTAATTTTAAGACTTCCCATACCATAGAAAATTTTGCTAAAATTACTTAGAAATCGGTCTAAATGTTACGTCAGTTACGGTGGAATTGGCCATATATAATATATTATATATATAATATATATATATATATTATATATATATATATAATATATATATATAACAAACACACACACACACACCACACACACACACACACACACACACACACACACACACACACAAGATCCCATATTCACTTGTTTTCTAAATTAATCTAGTCTCGCTCAGCTTCTTCTCATAGTATAGTCATGTCTATCTCAGAAAATAATCAGGTAACTTCACACTGAACCCCTTCAATGACAGCCATGTCCATTCGCTAATATTGTGATAAAAAATCAACACAAAAATTTCGAGAAGGCCTCACATTCCTCTATAAACTAACCG